>RJWM01016938.1:0-44174 GCA_004363535.1 Dasyprocta punctata | reverse complement strand
ACATAAATTTCAGAGACACTGGACTGCTTGTCAAAACCCTTTTTAAACTTCAATTTTAACAGCTTTATAAATGACTTGGCTGTCAGTAACCAGTCAAAATATTCTACAAAGCACACAACACAGGGGTAAGGATCATAATACATTTTTCAATAATACTGAGAAAATATAGAATTAAGAGGAGAATAAGAAGACAAATCTAATGGAGACATTTTCATCTGCATTTAAGAGAAAAAACAATCTATAATCCATACATCTTTTAAATGATGAGTTAAAAATTTATAAACAAAAGAAACCATTACCAAGATTGGAAAGTAAGCCAGGCGTGGTGGCGCACGCCTTTAATTCCAGCACTTGGGAGGCTGAGGTAGGTGGAGCATTATGAGTTCAAGGCCAGCTTGGGCTACAATGCAAGCACAAGGCCGTCTTGAGCTACATAGTGCGACCCTGCCTTAAAAAACTAGGGCCGGGAGTTTGGCTCAGTGGCTTAAGTGCCTGTCTGGCAGGCGTGAGGCTGTCAGTTTGATCCCTGGTAAAAGACTGGAAAGTAAGACATTGAGGCTCAGAGGGTGAAATTACTATTTAAAAAATTTTTTTCATCCTTATTACTACATGTTCATAATACATAATGATTACATTAATTGTGGGGAGTTGGTATTTATTCTTAACACATCTTAATTCTTCTTACTTCCCCTCTCCCCCCAACCATTTCTTTGTCCCTTTCCATTGTGAAAGATCTATCTCCTTGTTTCTACTTTAAAAATGAATTAGAAATAGCCAGGCATGGTGGTACATGCCTGTAATCCCAGTACTTGGGAGGCTGGGACAGGAAGAGTGTTGCGAGTTTGAGGTCAGCCTGGGCTACAAAGTGAGATCAAGACCAGCAAAACTGCATAGTGAGACTCTGTCTAAAAAAAAAAAAAAAAAAAAAAAAAAAAAAAATTAGAAAACCAAAAGCCTATATTTAACTAATAGGAAAATAAAGTAATAAATTTCCTTATAAAAACTATATTAGCCGTGTGTGGTGGCACACGACTTTAATCCCAGCACTCGGGAGGCTGAGGTAGGTAGAGCATTGTGAGTTCAAGACCTGCTTGGGCTACAATGTGAGCAAGGCCGGCCTGAACTACATAGTGCAACCCTTTCTCAAAGAACTACGGCCGGGAGTTTGGCTCAGTGGCTTAAGCACCTGCCTGGCAGACACGAGGTTATGAGTCTGATCCCTGGTACTGGTAAAAAATAAATAAATAAAAATAAATAAAAACTATTTATTTGTCATAACTGGGTGTTCTACTTCCAAAATGATTAAGTAAAAATAAAATAACTTATAAGCCATGTGTGAGGCAATTTATCACTATACCCTTAATGTTTTTAGGTCTTTATAGTGCATATACACAGAAGTTCAAAAACTATTTGGTGGATTATCAAATAACACATAAAGTCCAGAAAAGTTCACATGTAAAATAAAAACTTAACTAAGAGCTACAGAACATAATGTTAAAATCTTAAGGGGCTGAGAGAGGACATGCTTTTGGCCACATCACCTAATCACAATTGATTGATTCAGTGATGGTCACATACTCTAACTTTAATCCCAGAACTTTCATGGGAGTCAGAAGAATCCACCACCATCACACACACCCCCACCCCGACACACACACACATATACATACAGTTTAACAAGAATGAAAGCCAGGTGCTGGTGCTGATACTGCAGAGTATCACACGGGTCTGAAGAAGAACTTGAATTCACGTCTACCTCTAGCCTTTCAATTTACAAAATCCCTCCTGGTTTTGAGCTGCACAGCTTTCAACTAGATTATAAACCTTAAATATTTAATTCAGACAACATAAGAAAAATCTGAATGAAGTGACATGGTCACAATCATAAGGATACTGTATTTTGTAGCTGAAACAGTCTTAAACTTATATTTAGATTTTTAAGCAGTCATTCTATCCTACTCATAAACAAAGATGTTCAAATCTAAATGTCTCAAGAATATCCCAATTCATGCCAGAACCACAGATATTAGAGAAAAATAATTATAAGAGAATGAATCAAAACTCTAAGAAAATCGCTGAAAGAAAGCTCAACACAAAAAATAAGTCTAAATTTTTCCAAGGAGTTCTGAAACCCTATACTAAGAAACTTGACCCACATCTTTATAGGTAGGCACTCCACTCCAACTAAGCAATAAGGCTACCAAGTACAAAATGCCAAATAAGTTAATGACCTTAAAGAAGCTATTTATCATCTAAGATTACAAAAATCCTCCAAACTACTGCAGATACAGACTACTATTATTGTAAACAGAGCCTAACCTGTGCCCCTCCCTAACAAGCCCTGTTCTGTGTATTATATCTAACTTTCCTCCTGACTTCATCTTATTGCTCTAATTTATTTTCATTTCCCTTATTTTATCTTTATTAAACCATGTCATTGTAGTCATGCGAATCTTTGTTTTTTTCTTCTTTTCTCTTTTGGTATAAAGTAAGGCTAACAAAAGTAGCATATGACACTGAATTTCTAAACTGGGAAAAAGGAACATTCAAAATTTAAAAATAAAACTATAGGACTAATACTGTACTGCTGATTGTCAGTAATATAAAATATGCCATGAGACTTCGGCAAAAGTAACTACAACATGTGGACAACCCCCATCCCAGTACTGGGGGTTGAATTCAGGACCTCGTGCATACTAGAAATCATTCTACCACTAAGCTACACCCAGGGCCACGTGTGGATGTTTCTGCAGCCAGGATACTGTTTTACTATCGACCACCAATAAACTGAAGTGGTCTTAACTTAGAAAAGATGCACATGTACAGAAGTTCTATGTTTCTTTAGGGATCATTTACTGGGAAAAAACAGTATCATAATTAAGAAAGTACCATGGCAAAACGGAAAAAGCATAGGTTTTGTGTGTTTCTTTTGTTCTGGCTTTTTATTGTTATTCTAGTTTTTAACTGAGGTGGAAATGCACTGAACCTTACTCCAACAAGCTTTTGGTTTAGCTAAGCAGTTTACAAGAAATATAAAGAAGAACAGAATACATACTAGACCTAATGAAAACATATCAGGAAAACACCAAATGGGAGAAATTATATAGAACAAATAAGCAATTCAGTTTCTTCAATTAAAAAATAGCAAGAAAAAATGAGACACAACTTTTATAGATTCAAAGAGATCTAACAGACTTAATTATACCACAATGTGTGAACTAAATCTGAATCCTGAGATCAAGAAAGAAACTATAAAAAGCATTTATGAGAAAAACAGCGGACAAATTCCAATACAGAACATGCTAAATGTACCTAACCAGTACTCTGCAAAATTGACAAAGTTAGCCAGGTGTGGTGATGCATACCTGTAATCCAGTACTCAGAAGGCTAAGGCAGGAGGATCCCTGTAAGTTTGAGACCAGCATGGGCTATATAGTGAGTTTAAGGCCACCCTAAACTACACAGCAAGACTCTATTTAAAAAAAAAAAAAATGACAAAGTTATCAAAAATGAGTAATGTCCAGCCTGGTATAGTGCACATGCCTATGATTCCAGCACTCCAGTTAGCTAAGGCAGTGATCATTAGTTCCAGCCCAGCCTAGGCAATTTAGCAACTTAGGGAGATCCTGTTTCAAATTAAAAAATAAAAAAGAGGTTGGGGATGTAGCTCAGTGAAACGGCTCTGGGTTCAACACCCAATAACATAAAAATTTCATCTAAATAAAAAGTTTAATCTTAAATTTAACATATAATTTAAAATTGTAAAAACAAAAAAAAGGTGGGGGACAGTCTGAGAAACTATCACAGTCAAGAGAACCCTGAGGACACATGACAGTTAAGCTGAAGAACACACTGAATCCTGAAACAGAAAAAAACAGATTAGACCAGGCATGGTGGTACATGCATATGATCCTAGCACTCCGAGAGGCTGAGGCAGGAGGATCACAATCAAACCCCAGCCTAGGCAACCTAGTGAGACTGTAGGAAAACAAAAAATAAGCCGGGCGTGGTGGTTCACGCCTTTAATCCCAAGCACTCCGGAGGCTGAGGTAGGAGGAGCATTGTGAGTTCGAGGCTGGCTTGGGCTACAACGCGAGCGCAAGGTCGACCTGAGCTACATAGTGCAACCTTGCCTCAAAAAATGAGGGCCAAGAGTTTGGCTCAACTGCTTAAGCGCCTGCCCCAGCAGGTGCGAGGTTGTGAGTTAGATCCCCAGTGCCGCAAAAAAATAAAATAAAATAAAATAAAAAAGTGCTGGAATTTAGCTCAGTGCAAAAGCCCTGAGTTTAATCCCCAGTACCACCAAAAAAAAAAAAAAAAAAAAAAAAAAAAAAAAAAAAAAAAAAAAAAAAAAAAAAAAAAAAAAAAAAAAAAAAAAAAAAAAAAAAAAAAAAAAAAAAAAAAAAAGGTAAAACTAAAGACATCTGAATAAACTTTTGACTCTGGTTAATAATAATTGGTTCACTAATTATAACAAATACATCACAATGACATGACTACTACGAAAATAGATGAGTACAAAGGGAAAATACAGAAATTGTATACAATAGACTCAGTCTTTCTATAAAACTAAAACTATTCCATAAAACCTAATAATTCAAAAAATATGAGATAAGAGGCAAATACGAATGGGCATACAATATTGAGAAACCTATAATTTTTTTAGGTGCAAACTGAATTGGGGTTTTTTAGTCTTGTTTTTGAGTGCTTATCTTTTACAAATACATACTGAATTATTCATAACAGATGAATGAATAGATGAAGGAGTAGATTACAGCAATGTTTCCCAAGGTTGGTATAGTATTCAGGGTGACTTCTGTTGGTACGTGAAGGTTTTTTTTCAAATGTTAGTAAGTTATACATTTAATTTAAATCTACATTATAAAAAATACTTAACTGACAAAGCAAACCCAAGATTTCATAGATTTTAAATGCTTGTGGTAAGTTTCCCTCATATATACATTTACTAAAGCTAAAAAAAAAAAAAACAGGCAAAGGCACTTTAAGATCCTAGGCCCAACACCCAAGCAAGGGATCCCAAGCAAGTTACATAACCTAAAAGTCAGCTACCACCAAAGTAAGCACCCAGTCAACATTGGCGACTATATTACTGATAAAACCCAACCTATAACTCCAATGAAGCAGCCATGTACCAGAAGAAAAGACTAGAACTGGGAAGAATGAGATCTCACAGAAGTGGTTTGGGCAGAGGCAGCTACCCCAAATTCTGAGAACCTGGACACCCTGCTGCTCTGGACCTCTGGCTGTCTTGAGAGTCCCATGCTGCCACTTAACTCTACTACAGATGCAGCCTCTAAAATAATCACAGATTTTCTTACCCCAGACATGGCAGCAAAAGAACACAGGCTTTACATAAAATAAGTAAAATACTAAAATAAATAAAAATAAAATCTAACATTTTGTTAGCAATGTGACCTTAAGCAAAAAATAATTCCCCTTCTCAATCCACATTTCCTCATATGCTATAATGTGCCGACCTTTAGAGGTTACAATAAAGGTTAAAAGGAAGAGTGGATATAAGTCTGACAAACAGTAGGCATGTAACAAATACATCTTTCTCTCCTTCCTTGGCAAAGTGATAGAGAAATTCTTGATGCATGAAATGCACAAAAATTATGAAGAACACTATTTCCTAAAGTGTGACCCTTGAATTACATATGTTTTGAGACAAAGGATTTTTAGGGTCAGGAAGCTTGGAAAACATTAACATGACAATTATAAAGTTAATTTTCAAGAGGGCATTATATGCAGCATTTACTAAATTTACTTGTCCACAGCAAGCAGCTCATTGGAATAGTGATCTTATTAATTACTTATACACACACAGAGAAAGGAGGAAGGCAAGCAAGAGTGGAGGAAAGCAGAGAGCAAGGGTAGAAAAAAGCAAAAATAAACATCAATTAAAGTCACTGACAATTCCTTCAAAATGACAGTTGAGCTGGGCGTGGTGGCACACACCTTTAATCCCAGCACTTGGGAGGCTGAGGTAGGAGGAGCGTTGTGAGTTCAAGGCTTGGGCTACAACGTGAGCACAAGGCCGGCCTGAACTACATAGTGCAACCCTGTCTCAAAAAATTAGGGCTGGGAGTTTGGCTCAGTGACTTAAGCGCCTGTCTGTCAGGTGCAAGGTTGTGAGTTCAATCCCTGGTGCCACAAAAAAAAAAAAAAAAAAAAAGACAGGTGAAATACCAGAAGTTAAAACTACCTGGACAATTTAAAAATTAATGATAGTCTAGAATAATCTGGTTTGGAGGCAAAAAGGGAAAGGGAGAAAGATCTTTGATCTTTCAAAGCAGGTATGTGATGTCAACTCTTTAATTTTCGGGATCAAGTCAGTTAAGACAAGATTAAAAAATAGTTATTGAAACAGAAGATACCAAGAGTTTAAAGAATAAATGTATTCACTATAAAAGTACAAACGGATTTTGGGTACAAGATAGTAATCCTCAATTGCCTTCCCAAATTTATTCTTTCATTCTTCTAGGCAACTGTTTGGTAAGCACTGCAATAAGATGTTGGAAATGAATAGAATATGACATGACAGACATGATCCTTGTCCTAATAGAGTTTACTTTCCAGTAATATAGTTTACTCTCTAGCAGGCGATTATGCAATATATTTATCAGCTGAAGTTATGTTAACAGCTGTGAAGAAAAAGAACTGAATGAGCCCATAAGGGTAACAAGGGGACCCAGACACATTCCCTGGGGAGTTGAGCTCAACCCTGAAGGACAAGTGTGTGCTGGGGCATAACTCTGTAGCAGAATGCCTGCCTAGCATGCACAACACTCTGGGTTGCACCCTTAGCACAGCAAAAAATTAAATTAAAATTCAAAGTTAGAAAACTAAAGGACAAGCACAAGCTAACTGGACAAGGAAGAAGAAGAGAAGCCTCCCTAATAATGACAATGACAAATGATGCTTGCTCAAGCAGAAGCTCGTGTACTAGAGAAACAACAAAAATCAGAGGAAAAAAAAAAACTGAAGCTGGGCGTGGTGGCGCACGCCTTTAATCCCAGCACTCGGGAGGTTGAGGTAGGCGGAATGTTGTGAGTTCGAGGCCGGCTTGGGCTACAACACGAGCACAAGGCCGGCCTGAGCTACACAGTGCGACCCTGCCTCAAAAAAAGTAGGGCCGGGATTTTGGCTCAGTGGCTTAAGCGCCTGCCCTGGCAGGTGCGAGGTTGTGAGTTCGATCCCCAGTGCAGCAAAATAAATAAATAAATAAATAAACGACAATCTACATCAGCAATGGAAACCTAGCTAGGGTATCTCCACATATTAGGATACTGCAAGAAATCTCTTTAAATGTAACTGAAAAAAAAAAAGTGGATTGGAAATAGTATTCACAGAAAAGAGAGAGAGAGAGAGGAGACAAGAGACAACAGAGAAACGAGACAGACAAAACGCCAGGCGTAGTGGCACATGCCTGTAATCCCAGCACTCGGGAGGCTGAGGCAGGAGGATCACTGGGAGTTTGAGACCAGCCTGGGCTACAAAGTTAGCTCAAGGCCAGCCTGAACTGCATAGTGAGAGACCCTGTCTCAAAAAAAAGAGAAGAAAAGAGAGGGAAGGAAGGAAGAAAGGCAGGCAGGCAGACAGACAGACAAGACAGACAGAGAGCAGCTCTGAGAAGCAGAAGAAATTCCCAGCAAAACCTCGCCTGCTGGCTCACGGCAAAGGCAAGTACAGTGGTCCTAGAGGCACTCAATGGGGCCAGCCTACATGGAGCCAAACGTGCTTCAGAGAAAGTGTCCAATACCAAGGTCTCAGCTTACCCTGCTGGGGACAGTATGCTGAGCAGTAAACACTTCTGCAGCTCCTCTCAAAACAAAACTGGCCATTTCAATTACAAAAGGGCGGCACTCCTGCAACCACACCAGACTCACAAGTTCCTCACCCTGGTGCTTTCCTTCTGCCCCACCCCAACCCAACCCCGCACCTGGATCAATTCAGCAGAACAGAACTGTATCTAACCTGAACATTTCCCTTTCTTCACAAAAGAAGTACAAGCAGCCAAAAACATGAGAGAAAATACGTCCAGCACTAGTAATTTGAAAACAATTTTTAATTATTAATCAAATTATAATTTTTTTAAACTATTAAAATTCTAAAATGGGAGACTGGAGGGTGTAGCTTAACAGCAGGGTGCCGGCCTAGCATGCACAAGGCCCTGGATTCAATTCCCAATGCCACTGCTCCCCAAAAAATTTTTAACACCTCTAAAATAGCATAAACATGAAGAAAACATTTTTTTCATATTATAAACATTAAGGACAGGGCCTGGGATATAGCTCAAAGGCAAAGTACCTGCCTAGCAACTGCAAGGTCATGAGTACCAAAAAAAAAAAAAAGAAAAAAACAAATACTAAGAACAGATGCCAGGAGTGGTGACACAGGTCTATAATTCCAGAGCTAGAGGAGGCTGAGGCAGCTGAGCAAATTAGTGACTTAGTGAGACCCTGCCTTAAAATAAAAAATATTTTAAAAGGGCTAGGGCTGTACTGTAGCCCAGTGCAAAGGCCCTGGGTTCAGTCCCTAGAAGTGCACCAAAAAAAAAAAAAAAAAAAAAATTAACAGAAAGTAGGTAGAATCTCTATCTATATAAAATACCATAAAATACACATGCTCTTCAAAAATCTTTTGATCCAACAATTCCACCTCTTACCTCCCAGAATCTAAGCAATATTCAGAATTGTGTTAAAAGAGTAACCTAGAAGAAAGAACAATCCAGCTTTGTTTAAATTGTTGTAAATTAAGCTAACTTAATGATCTAAGGAGGGAGTTTAAATTGGGCATAATGGCACTCACCTGTACTCCGAGCATTCAGGAGGCTGAAACAGGACTATCACAAGTTTGAGGCCAGCCTGGGCTACATAGTGAATTTAAGGCCAGCCTGAACTACACAGTGAGATCCTGTCTCAAAAAAGCTTTTAAAAGGTGGGTGGGGGGAGGCCTTAATTTGTACATTCATACATAATAGGCACTCCAGTTAAAATATTATGAAGAAATATATTGGTTGAGAAAGATATTATGGGTAAATTTTAAACCAACTATATGCATGAAAAACAAATATATACAAAACATATATAAAACAGATACTGCCTCAAAATAAAAATAAAAGGGCTGGTGATATACAGTAGCTCAAAGTGAAATCCCTAAATGATAAGAGATGTGCAGAACATCTATTATTATTCAAAATAAAACTCCTTGCAACCAGGCCTGGGTTTATGCTAATGAGATGACTCTTGGAAGATGGGTGCTGGCTGTCAGAAGAACCAAGCTCTATACCTCTTAATCTGATTATTCATTTGAATCTCCTTTATAATATCCTTTAATAAAACTATTAAAAAGTGTTTTTCTGAGTCCTGTGAAATATTACAACAAATACTAAATATGAGGACAGAGTTGCTAGAACCTCCAAATCACAGCCAGTCAAAAATATAGGTGGCAATCTTTCTTGTTGATTTTGGTTCTGAGTTTGGGTTTGGGTTTTGTTTTGCTTTTTAGACAGGATCTCACTTTGTAGTGCAGGCCGGCCTTGAACTCACTATGTAGCTGAGGGTGACCTTGAACTCCACAATGACACTCTGGCTTCTGCCTCCCAAGTACAGGAATTATAGGCACTTGCCACCACAGCTGGCCTGAGTAGTAACCATGTTTTGCAACTGATGCCTAAAGCTGGGGGTGCAGGGGGCAGTCGCCTGGGATCTAACTGCAGGCTCTAACACTAACTTCAGGCAATGTCAAAAGTAAATTGAGCCAGGCATGATGGCATACTCCTATAATCCCACCACCCAAGAGGCTGAGGTGGGTGGTGGAGGACTGCCATAAATTCAAGGCCAGCCTGGACTACACAGCAAGACCCTATCTCAAAACACCAAACAACAACAACAACAAGAATCTGAATTACAGGACACTCAGTGTGTACAAAGAACTGGGGACTTGGTGTGGGAAAAACCCAAACATTTGGTATCGGGACTGTTGTCAGAGTACAGAAAAGGTTCCTTTACATCTAGCTATGCCATCCCAGCAGGTCCACTCCTAAGTATACCCAAGAGAAAATGTGTTCACAACCTAAATACAAACATTCACTAAATTTTATTCACAACAGGTAAGCACTGGAAACAACCTAAATACCCATCAGTAGAATGGATAAACTGTCATATACTCATCCAATGTAATGCTACTAGGCAATAAAAGAATGAACAACTGACATAACAAGAATGAATCTCAAAAACATGCTGAGCAAAATAAACCAAATACTACAGAGTATATGTAGTATCTGTGTGCTATAAGATTCTATGTGAAATTCCAGAACACAATGAACTAATCTATAGTTACTGAAATTAGTGACGGCAGGAATACAGGAATGATTACAAAGGGAAATAAGGGAAGTTATCAGAAGGGATGAAAATGTTCTGTACCTTGATCGTGGTAGGGGTTATATGAATGTATATATTTCTCAAAACTCAACACAGTACACATAAAACGAATATATTTCATTGAATATCAAGTATGATAAAGCTTATTAAATAAAAAAGAAACAAACACTACTTTTTTTTTTTTTTGCGGCACGGGGGATTGAACTCACACCCTCGCACCTGCCAGACAGGCGCTTGAGCCACTGAGCCAAACTCCCGGCCCTGGTTTTTTGAGGCAGGGTCGCACTATGTAGCTCAGGTTGGTCTTGTGCTCGTGTTGTAGCCCAAGCAGGCCTCAAACTCACAACGCTCCTCCTACCTCAGCCTCCGGAGTGCTGGGATTAAAGGCGTGCGCCACCACGTCCGGCTTCAAACAAACACTACATTATAGATACCATTACACACCCATAAGCATGGCTAAAATTAAAAGGATTAACAATATCAAGTGATAACTGGAAATCTACATTAGAGATAGCATTATAAATTGGTGCAAGCACTTGGAAAAATGATTTAGCAGTACTTATTAAAAGCTAAAATATATGCACACTTTATGACCCAGTAATTCTATTCCTGGGTCTTTATGCCCAATAAAAATAAGTGCTTATGTCCATCTTAGAAGCGTTATCCATAATAGAAGCCAAAAAATAGAAGCAACTCACGTATTTATCAATAGCAATTCAATTACTCAAGCAACCAAGTAAAAACAACAAACCATGGACTACACGCACAATGGAATAATATACAGGGGAGAAAAACCAACAGCTACACAAAACAGAATAGATGAATTTTACAGATGTAATAATGAATGGGCAGGGCTGGAGATGTAGCTCAATGGTAGTACGCTTGCCTAGCATGCACAAGGCCATGAGTTCAATCTCCAGTACCACAAACAACAACAACAACAAATAATAATAATAATAATAACGAATGGGCAGGGACATAGTTGTGCATGCCTACAATCCCAGCTACTCAGGAGTTTGAGGAATTAAGATGACAACCTGAAGGTTGTCTTAGCAACATAGCAAGACCTGTTACAAAATAAAATTTTAAAGCGGGTAGAGATATTAGTTCAGTAGCAGAGCACTTGCCTAGCATGTACAAGGCTCTGGGCTCAATTACTAGTACCACAAAAAGGAAATAATATTGAGCAGAGAAAACAAACACAAGAGTTTATGCTGTATGATTTAAAAAGAGACAGACCTCACCTACAGGGAAGGAGGTCTCAATAGACCTTTGAGAGAGCTCACTGAGTGAGCGAGGTACAGGCAGCAGGAAGACTTCAAGGGTCCTAGAAATGGTCTGGATCTTGATCTGGGTGTGTTGTGAGCTTATGGAAAAACTCACTGAGTTGTCCACTTAGCATGCGCATTCTTTATATATGTAGGTTATATGCAAAAAAAACTGTACAGGCAACTGCTCTTTTAAACAATCTTTGTCAGTTAAAGAAACTGCTTCAAATCTATCTCCTTCAGCGTCTGGGCTGGAAGTGACACTTAATACCTGGAGTAATGATATTGGCAACGGGACTGTATCAAATCATGTGCAAACCACCCAGTAAGATTTTCAAGATAATACTAACAGTATAGACAGCATTATTATGGTATAGTTTCAAGAATACAGGGCAAAATCATGTGGATTCACAATCCTTTTGATTAACTTCTTGGAGACAGTGTGAGAAAACTAAATATAAACAAGTTCTTTAAAAATAATTATACAGCACTGGCAATATTTTTATCTGAAAATTTTGCTCCATAAAAGTAACTGAAAAATTGGGTCAGGGAGGATCCAACCAGAAGACAACAAGCCAGCCTTCCTGGTGAGCGGCGTGGACTCCAAGAAGAGAAAGATCTGAGCCTTCCATGAGCCTACCTGCGCAAGGGCTGAGAAGCTACAATTCCCTGCCGCCCCACCCACCCACCCCACACTCCCACCCCCACCCCCTGGCCGTAAGCAACCTGCTGGTTTGGAGGACTGGCTAAGTTGATAGCAACTAAAGTACAGAAAGCAACTACATGTACTGTCTGGTTGATTTTGCAGGCCTGGGGCCAGCAGTCTGAGCATCTTTTGGGAGGATGACAGTATGCAATGTAGCAAATATGGGGGATTCCCTTCTATATTGCCTTTGAGGCCCAATATTGTTCTGTTTTGCTTTATTCTGATTAATTGTTTTGCTTTATTCAATGTTCTGTTTTGATTGGTTTTATTCTGTTTTATTTTTGGTTTGATTTTGCTATACCTGATGGGAATGGTCAATTATTGTGAAAATAACAAAATATACTATAGTAGCTATTGTTTTCCTAGTATCCTGCTTTGAAGTTCTGCACCAGTCCTACTGCTTTGTTTTGTTTTTGTTTTTGTTTTTTGCAGCACCAGGGATCAAACTCACAACCTCGTACCTGCCAGACAGGTGCTTAAGCCACTGAGTCAAACTGCTGGCCTGAGCCAAACTGCTGGCCCTGGTTTTTTAAGACAGGGTCGCACTATGTAGCTCAGGCCGGCCTTCCACTCGCATTGTAGCCCAAGCCGGCCTCAAACTCACAACGCTCCTCCTACCTCAGCCTCCAGAGTGCTGGGACTAAAGGTGTGCGCCACCACGCCCGGCTTCTAATGCTTTGTTTTGATTGACTTTGTTCTGTTATGTTTTGTCAGATTTTACTATCTTTAAAATAAAATTAATTTACAAGAAAAAACTTTAAAAAGTGATTGAAAAAGAATAATATAACCAGGCGTGGTGGTGCACGCCTTTAATCCCAGCACTCGGGAGGCTGAGGCAGGAGGATCCTTGTGAGTTCAAAACCAGTCTGGGCTACAAAGTGAGTTCAAGGCCAGCCTGAACTGCATAGTGAGACACTGTCTCAAAAACTAGGGCTGGGGATTTATTAGCTCAAGGGCTTAAGCGCCTGCCTGCAGGCTCGAGGTTATGAGTTCAATCCCCAGTACCAAAAAAAAAAACAAAGAATATACTTTATATACAACTTTCAGAAATACAGCCAGAGTTAAGTTATATTTTTGCCAAAATGTTATTTGCATATTCCAAAACTAAACTTTACACAGTGACAATGCATGAAACTATTACTACTGTCTTCCAAAATCAACCAATAGATTGTAAAACAAGTAGTAAACTTCCAGAAACTTATTTATGAGTGCAAAGTTTTTCAGAAACAAGATGCCACATTTTTGGTTTTGCTTTGCAGTGCAGAGAACTGAATCCACAGCCTTGCAAATGCTAACAGCCAGCACCAGGACAAGTGCTTTAAGACTATGGTTTTACTGGCTGTAGTGGTGCACGTGGCGGTGCAGGCCTTAATCCCAGCACTCTGGAAGGCTGACAGAGTATCACAGATTCAAGACCAGCCTGGACAATCTGAGCGTGGTGGTACATGCCTTTAATCCCAGTACTTGGAAGGCTGAGGCAGGAGGATAGCCATGAGTTCTAGCCCAGCTTGTGTAACACGGCAAGTTCAAGATTAAACTCTGTAACAAGAACCTGGCTAAAAAAAAAAAAAAAAAAAGGCGGGGGGGTGCCCAGCTTGGGCAACTTAGGGAGACTGTCTTAAAACAAAAAGGAGATGGCGATTTAGCTCAGTGTAAAGGCCTTGGGTTCAAGTCTCTGTGCCACACAAAAATAGTGTAATTTACATTCCTGTTAATACATACATAGTATACTGACATCTATCAATACAATCTGTACATTCAACATCTAAAGTGTCTTATTTTCTCCTCCTCATACCATCTGTTACTACCCCCATATCATTTCTTCACTGGACAATTTCAACAGACTACTAACTGTTCTCCCTGCTCCAGTTTTTCCTGCTCCAATGTAGCTTCCAAACTGCCTGCCAGAGTGATCTTCCTAAAGCACAATTCTTGCTTTAACTTTCATAATCAACTCTCTCTCAAATCATACTCACTAATCTCACGTCCTTCACCCCATACTGGGATCACAAGTGCAAAAGCTTAAATGACCAAGCAGATAAAGTAAAGACAGCCTTGTAGGAGTGATGGCAAACAGAAAAGTACAAGCTCCAGCTCAAAATGGCAACTACTACTGAGCGTCAGTTAGCATGCAAAAGCAGAAATAAGTGCTCTGACATGACTCAACCCAACTTTTTAAAATCTGTGCAGTCCAAATAAAATACGTCTGTGGATTTCTATCTATATACATGGGCTACCAGTATATAACTTAGACCCTAAAGGATAAAGTCCAAGATTTGGTTATAATCTACCTTTCCAAATGCATCTACCTCAATCTCTTTACATAAGCTATATCCCAACCATTTGTAGAACCACTTATTCATCACTCCTGATAGAAAACACACACTCCGTTGCCTGCCAGCCATTGTTCACCTGGTTATCTTTTTGTTTTGTTTTGTTTTTCTTATTCTCAGTACTGGAGATTGAACCCAGTCGTGCTCTACCACAGGGCTATATCCTCAGCCCTTTTTATTTTTTATGTTAAGAAAAGATCTAAATTGCTGCGGCTGGTTCAAATGTTCAATCCTCCTGCCTTAGCCTCCCAAGCAGTCACCTAGTTATCTTCATTATGACAGTTCCCTCTGGCTGAGTATCATGGCAAACACATATAATCCCAGTACTCCAGAGGCTGAGGCAGGAGGTTTTCCTCGAGTTCAAGGCCAGCCTGGACTGCATATGCAGACTCTATCACAAAAACAAAACAAAACAAAACAAAACAGCTGACAGCCCCCTCAGTCCCAACACATCCATGTCCATATAATTTCTGCTCAGGCCTCAAAGGATAACTTTATTTTTTTAAAGTCCTTTGTGAAATTTCCTTTTCTAACTTCCATAACACTGTTTACTCTTCATGGTCCTTACCAGTTTCCACGTTAAGCTGTACTGTTTTACATTAAAGTCCACAAACTACTAAAAGTAGAGTATGCATCTTATTCTATTTCACATTCTCTATATTAAAGGGTGCCATATTAAGGAGTGACTAAAACACAGCACATCCTCAACAAATAAATAAAATTATTTATCTAAATAATAACATATACCTCAAATTGATGGCCCTGATACCAAACAGCTTCCTTACATTTTCAAAATTAAAAGGTTAATAGGCTCAGGATGAAAAAAATCCTGTTAATACTAAATCTGAATCAAAAATAACATGAACTCATTATTCTTTTTACAAATATTTGTTAGCTCTGTGTACCAAAAGAATCAAGAAGTAGTAACAACTCACAACAATGATTTTGGTTTCTAAATACCACTTCCCAGTAGAAAGAACCAGAGCTTCTTGGAGAAATGGCTGATTTTCATTGTGCAAGGAACAACACGAGATGAACCTGGGACATCCTGTGCCGAAAAAAGTCAGTAAGAACACTAAAACTGATGTGATCATGTCAAAAAGAAGCAGAAGCCAAATATGTAATAATCTGAGCATCAGTAAACACTGAAATTGACCGTTAAAACACTGATTAAATAAAAACTCATGAGAAAATGATGATAAAGAGAAGGAAGTTGGAGCAATGGGGTATCCTCTGTGAATGTCAGCTAGTAATTGTGGAAAGAATGACAACTAGAAAAACTACAATTTTGTAACACCTATTGTAATAAAGGATTTCAAGATTAGGATGCTGAAATCACTGGGTGAAAAGTCCTAAATGAGAAAGATATTTACAAGTTCTCAAAACAGTGTCCATACAGTTTTCTCTAACAGAGGAGGAAAAAACTACATTCATAATGGAGAGATCTGGCTGTCGCCACCTTAGCCAAGGGATCAAATTTTGCACAGCTCCAAATGGAATAGCCCAGGATTAAGTGCCTCCTGACAGGACTCCATGTGAGACACACGCCACCTATAAGGAAATCTTCCTGCCAGAATGCTTAACCTGGGTGTACCTCACCAAACTTCCAGCTTACAGGAAATACAGGAGCTGGGGAAACAAGTTAAATGACACCATGAGGAAATACTCGAATACAGAATATTGCACATCCTGTAAGATGACTACTCAAAAAACTTTACAAGTATTGATTGAATGTAGCTGTAATAAACTCTTCAGTCTCCATTACAGTCTGAAGTATGTAAGATGAAAATAGTTAACAGTAAAAATCCCTTATGGGGGCTAAGGATTTAGCTCAGTGACGCAAGTGCCTGCCTGGCAAGCATGCGGGCATGAGTTCAATCCCCGGTACAAAAAAAAAAAAAATATCCCCTATGGACATGTTACATTAGAGACCAAAACAGCACCTCATTAATTCCAACACAGCTAATTTTCACTCCAATACTGAAATGGCTCACTGTTTCTTTAACAAGCAGATAAAAGTGCTGGCAGCTCAGGTTGTGATGTAAAAATGTATCTTTACCACAACTAGATAAGCATTTGGAAATTGAGAAAGGCTGAGAGAAGGGCACATTTCTACTTTTCATCTGTTTTAAGTTCTTTTTCTCATGTTTTTGTAACCAGATGCATAGAAGTGAATCTGTGTAAAGGAATACAAGATGTGTAATGACAACACTGAGCTTTTTAAAAGCAAATTTCAAACCGGGTATGGTAGCACAGGCCTGTAATCCCAGATACTCCAGAGACTGAGGCAGGAGGACTGAAACTTAAAGGCCTGCTTGGGCAACTAAGTGACTTAGCAAGACCCAGTCTGAAAACAAAATTTAAAAAGGGCTAGGAATACAGCTGAGTTCAACCCCCAAGTTTCACAAAAAAAAAGAGAAGAATTCAAAAACTATGCCTTTATTAATTAACCAATTATAAAGAGAAAAACCACAACCCAAATACAATGAACCAATCTGCTGACTGGGAATAGGTATCATCTACCTATAATTGAATTCCCAGACCAGGATGAAAGGAGAGAATGGGGGCCAGAGGTATACCTCAGCAGCACAGCACGTGCCTGGCAAGCGTGAGGTACTGAGTTAGATCCCCAGTACAAAATAAGTAAATAAATGAATGCATCACTGAATGAATGAATGAGTGAATGAATGAAGAAAGAAAGAAAGAGAGGGAAAGAAAGGAAAGGGGAAGGAATGGTAATAACATGTGTTGGTGCACATCATGCATGATCTCAGGTTCTAACCTGTAGTTATATCCCATTTCTTTATGTTGGCATTCCTATACACTGACTGATTCTTCCAATCCACATCTGAGTAATCTTGTAAATGTATGAAGTAAAAGTCAGGTACCACTGAGGTTAAAAATTATTTCTCTCTAACCCTACCCTCCCTAGTGTGCTCCAAACTAGCATTCCCACTACTGCACATACTTCTTCCCTTAAGATTATTCACCCACAGAAAGCCAAATTCATATAATCCAAAGTGAACTCATTCTTTCTCCTCCCCAATCTCCTCTTCTAGTATCCCCTCTCCTGGAGAAGAAAAGATATCCATCCAGGTGCCCAAAGCAAAAACTTTAAAAAGTCATGCTATTATTCCTTTTCACTCCTACTGTGAAAACCAATCCATGAGTTCTATAGATTTTACCACTTGCATCTTTTTTATACTCCCCTTATCTCTACCATTACCCATACCATGAATGCTTTGGTTCACCATCATTGTTTGCATACGCCTGACTGGTCTTCCTGCCTTCGGTCTCTTCAATCCTTCCTACACATACCTGCCAAACCTAACTTCCTAAAATACAAACCTAGTTACGCACTGTCTACTTTGACAACAGAAGAATAAGTCCCAAAGTAATGATAAAGTTAAAACAAGCTCCATTTAATATGATGTAATCCCAAGAGAATGCAACATCAGGTACAGTGTTATGAATATGTTCCTATTCAACATACTATACAACCAAATCAAATAAGCTAAGACACATGTTTCAGTAGAAAGAGGCCACAAGGAATTAAGGAAAGTTCAACTGCCTTCTTAGAGCTGAAAAGGGACCCAAAATGCATCACACTAGTGAAGAAAGAACAATTAGGAAAACAACACCACACACACATATGAAACAGAAGAGTTGAAAGTGCTAACCTGTCTGAAAAGAAACACTTCAGTCACAAAATTTGGGAAGCAACAGCAAGAAGAGAAGATGAAGGAAGAGGTTTGCCCATCAAGAAAAACCAGCCATTCCTATCATAAGCTCATTTCAGTCCCATACAGAAGATAACTCATTTCTGTGGCTGACCTAGTAGGTAAAGCCTACTTAAAAAAGTGCTGCAGTCATTTCACTTGACTCTGCAGGTCCCTCTGAATTAAAATAGCACATGAAAGGCAGGGTGTGGTGGTCCATGCCTGTAATACCAGCACTCAGAAGGCTGAGGCAGGAGGATTGGCACAAGTTAGAGGACAGCCTGGGCTACATAGTGAGTTCAAGGCCAGCCTGAATTACTGAGCAAGACTCTGTCTCAAAAAAAAAAAAAAAAAAAAGAAAGAAAAAATTTTAAAAATAGCATATAAATTAGAAACATACAAATCTGTCTATCAAAAAGGGATATACAATCATGTCGAAATTTACATATATGTATATACATTTAACAATTCATAAATTAGAATTCTGCTTTTATACATTAGTCTTGTAAAGCTGATTACTGTTGGTCCAACCCTGGTATAAGGAGCTGCTCTGAACACATGGATCAGATCAGATTTCTGAGGATGCTAAAGCAAGACCAGACCTAGGAAAACAGTAAACCCTAAAATTGCACATGTCATTAATTAAATTTATAATTCAGTTAAGACTGCAGAGTTTTGAACATTCCAATCTTCACAGCAAGTACTGTCTCACAGCACTATTCTGAAAGACAATCTCAAACTAACCAGCTGTGAGTTCTCCTAGGAAAGGCCGATAAACATCCTTGGGAGGGCTAAGATAAAACCTAAGAACTAGACTGCTTCAGGATTTCTGCTCCTCCATTTACTATTGGATGTCACTGTAAACTAGTTGGAATAGCGCAGATGTTAGAAGCACATTCTCACATTCTCTGAAGACAAACTACTTCAGTTCATATCTTTTTGTTCGTTTGTTTGTTTTTGGTGGTACTGGGGATTGAACCCAGGAGAGAGAGAGAGAAAGAGAGTATGAAACTGAAAGTCCAGACATTAAAGTACAAACTTCAGCTGGGTGTGTTGGCACTATGCTTGTAATCCCAGTACTTGGAAGCATGAGGTAGCAGGGTTGCCAGCATTTGAGGCCAGCCTTGGCTACATAATGCACTCAAGGCCTGTCTCAAAAAACAAAACAATAACAAAAAACAAACAAAAAAATATTCAGCAAATGCAATAAGATACAAGAGCCCACATTTTGGGGACACAAAGACCTAAGCTTAAAGCTTAGCTCTGCCACTTAATAGCTATATGACCCTGAGCAACTTGCACTTACTTAATACTTATGAGCTTCATTTCACTACCTATAAAATGCAAGTATCTGGGTTTGATGCTACACACTTGTAATCCCAGCACTTGGGAGGCTGAGGCAGGAGGATCCACTGTAAGTTCAAGACTAGTCTTAGCTACACAGTAAGACCCTGTTTCAAAAAAAAGTAAATAAAGCACTATGCCAATTAAACAGTATGTGCAAAGTGCTTGCAACAGTGCCTTCACAAATCTTCTCAATAAACATTTGCTATAGTTAGTAAACTTTCCTACAGTCCTAAGGATAAAAGACCACTACTTTACACTGTGACTACAAAAAATATTTTGACCAAGTATTAATTATAAAACACGTGAAGTAATACCTAAATATAACAATTTGTCTTCCATATTTCACAAGCTATCCACAACCCCAAAAAGGTTCACCATTTACTGTATTCCCTGTTAAGATTATGATTAAAAATTGGGCCTGTAATTGCACTTCTGACATTGAAACCAAGTTTTTACTAACAATTCTGCCATATATACCATCACTGATCGATATCCAAATGTAATTGTAAGGACACTTATCTAATATTCATCCCTTCCCCTACTAATAGAAAAAAGAAAAAATTTTTTCAAATTTCTTTCAGTGAGTTTCACAAAACAAAACAATACAAGGTAATTGCTTACCTGGAAAATATTTTGTATTTCAGATCCACCAATCCAGAATGAATGGGGTATTCCCTTTCAGACTAGTCTGAGAAAAGACAGCAGTCAAGCATCTTCCAAGATTCTTTCCGTTTACTGTATCCAGCTTTCTTCAACAAAATCCCAAACATGCACTTCGGTAACTGTTGAAAGACAGAAAGCAATCCATACACCTACCATGGCACCAGCGCCAAAGGACAGCCACCAAGAAATGGAAGGAAGGGTCAATGGAATGGTGGATCTGAGGCACAGAAAAGAGTTAAAATCCCTAAGTCAGCTATTTGTCGTCAAAGGTCTTTGACAGTATTCTCTGCCTCTGTTTAAGAGAACACAAAATTCTATGTGGCAAATAATGAAGTATCCCTAATACTAATATTTACTTATGATAAACAGCATGCAACTTACAAAGGAGAGCAGCTTAAAACTTACCCTACCATCCATATAACTGTCCCAGGCTATTCAGCTACAATGAACACTCTTATCTGTTTTCTAAGGTATCTCTCATCCATTATAGCTTGTCAGCCAACATGAACGGCATGACAGGGTTCAAATAACTCAAGAAAGATATTTATTTAAGCACCTAATAAAGAAATCTATTGACGTGCTACGTAGAAAACATCAAATCTACACGTTATTACCCAAATCCTCACCCTTCAATTGGAATATAGAACATTTTAAAACACATGACAATTTAAGATGAACTTCTGATTCAATAAAAGCTAATACCCCACAATGACTAGTTATCAAGGAAACTAGAGAAAATAATAACACTAATAAACAATTTAGTAGGGGACAACTTTATATATTAAGCCCAGCCATCTTACGTCAAGATTCTTTTTTTTTTTTTTTTTTTTTACCATACCAACTTTTCCATTAGACTGGAATTGTAAAGCACTACACAAGGGAGAGAGAAAAAGCATTCAACAGGGTGACCCAGATAAAAAC
Organism: Dasyprocta punctata; assembly: GCA_004363535.1. Lineage (NCBI taxonomy): Eukaryota > Metazoa > Chordata > Mammalia > Rodentia > Dasyproctidae > Dasyprocta > Dasyprocta punctata. The sequence goes on along the minus strand of RJWM01016938.1, from coordinate 22,811 downwards.
TTAAAAGACTGAACTTACTTGCACATACATTTGCTACTTCCTTGACTGCCAAACTACTGCCAAATGCTCCTGCAGGACAGTAATTATATTACCTACCTTTATTGAAGGGTCACTAATGGGTCAGCCCTTTATATTAATTACTTATATTTAATTCTAAAAAAAGAAGAGCAAAAAGAAATAACTTGCCTAAAGTCCCATGTCTACTACATGATAAAACCCACGCCGTTTTCACAGAGGCCTGCTGTCTGCCAAGAGCAAGGGTCAGAAAGGCAACAACTCCAGGGACAGAAGAAACTAAGCTTTACTCTCAAAGGTCCTGAGTCAATGAACATGGAAACAGATAATTATAAAAATACAAACTAAAAACTTCAGGCTCGCTGAGCCCTAGTCCATCAGCCATGAAAAGACAAACCCCCTAGATCTTGCCACTAAAAAGCACTTCATTACCGAAGAGCCAGGCATTTCTGAGGCCCATAATACTAATGTTAAAACCAAACACATTATCACAGTGCTTAAGCAGCCCTTCTATTTAGTATCAAAATCACTATCTGTCATGAACCCAAGAAATTTTAAAATTCTGTGGTTTTCTAAGGTTTGCTATTAGTCCACAGGCAATGAGCAAAGATGTTCTGATTTTTCACACTGTAGGCAAAGCAACTGAAGTGACTGAAATGCCAGTCTATGATTAAGCTCACCATAAAAATTAGATTAAAGTATCTCAATACTTATAGTTTAAAAGAGATCATATAAGTAAACTCCCCCCCAGGAGGGGGGTGAGTACTCAAGTTTTCCCATTAAGTGACTCTACTCAAGTCAAGTTTAAACTGGGAATCCAGTTTTGATAAAAGTAGCAAATGAGCCATGATTAGTAGCTAATAGGTAAAACATACCAAGCTTTTCAAAATATAATTTAGAAGCCGGGCATGGTGGCGCACACCATTAATCCCAGCACTCAGGAGGCTGAGGTAGGTGGAGCATTGTGAGTTCGAGGCCTGGCTTGGGCTACAATGTGAGTGCAAGATCGGCCTGAGCTACATAGTGCGACCCTGCCTCAAAAAAGTAGGGCGGGGAGTTTGGCTCAGTGGCTTAAGTGCCTGTCTGTCAGGCATGAGGTTGTGAGTTCGATCCCCGGTGCCGAAAAAAAAAAAAAAAAAAAAAAAAATATACACACACAATTTACTATTACATCCAAAACGTAGAACAAGTGACAGCAAAACACAACTACGATAATTTGACTAACACTCTTTTCTCAACATTTTGAATCCTCAAACCTTTTCCTTGCACTAGTGAGTTAATTTTTTCCCCTTCCTTCAAAAAAAATTTTTTTCTTCAATGCCTAACTGGTGGCAAGCCTAATGCCAGAGATCAATGATTAACAGATGCCAGACTCAAAGTGTTAGAAGTAAGTTCTTCCTGTTCTTTGCCCCTCCCTTTTTTTCCCCTCTCAAGTAGTAATTTCAAAGTATAGATACTTATTTATTTATTTTTAATGATAGAGTCTCATTCCGCTGTTCAGGCTGGCCTTGAACCTCATTATGTAGGCTAGGTTGGCCTCAAACTCACAGCGATCCTCCTGCCTCAGGCTCCCTGAGTGCTGGGATTCCAAGCACGTGCCACCACACCTGACCTCAAGTAGTAATTTCAGAGAGTTAATGAATACTTTGTTAGTTCTCAAAACTGGTTTTAAAAAAAGTTCTCAATTTAACAGTTAAAAAATTTAAAATTAAGCTGGGCACAGAAGCACACACCTGTAATCTCAGCTACTAGGACGGCTGAGGCAGGAGGATCTCAAATTCAAGGACAGCCTGCCCAACTTAGAAAAGACCCTATCTCAAAATAAAATTTTAAAAGGGCTGGGCTGGAGTTGCAGCTCAGCACTCTGTAGGTTCAGTCCCCGCACCACAATAAATAAATAAATAAATATCTATAAAATGCTCACGTTCCTTTTTCTTAATAGTAGAGCTCTCATTTGATTTTTCTACACTCATTATTCTTATATTTGCACACTTGACTGCTCAGACATTTTCCTTTTTTTTTTCCATTTTCCATGTTAATATCCCCATGTCTCTATTTTACAACTCTCCATCCAGTGAAGACCTTCACTGTTGACTAATCATGAGGGGATTTCCTAAAAATGCTGCCTGCTGCCATCACTGAACTCTACAATCTCTGAGTTGTATTAAAACAGTAAGATCAAGGTTACAGATACCCTACTGGATTGTCAGGTCTTCCTGGTCTGTCTCTCATTTGCCTACAAAGACAAACTTCCTGTTAAGCAATTGTGATCAAGCAGAAACTTAACAAAGGATAACAAGCTCTTTCCTGACCAACAGGTTTCTTCCTCCCATATTGTCAACTTACTTCCCTGAACAATGCAACCCAGAAGAAAATCTTGCTTGTTCTGTTAAAGGCCCAAATCACCCACTTTGCTAAGAATAAGATCAAAAATCATAATCTCCCAGTTCAAACTAAACTGGACAATTATTAAATGAGAATGCTCAAGGTTCCAGGAAACTAATCATTAGTCTCCTTCTACTAGGATACCTAAAACAGGGCTGGGTGGATTCTCTGTTATAGCACACCTCTAGTCAAGCCACAATGGTAGTTCTTAGTAACTGCAACTAACAGGACCTTCTAAGTTTTCCAAGCCAGTATTGACACTGTATGATTTAATCATCTCCCCTTAAAAATGATTCATTAAATGCATGGGACTAAAAGCCACTGAATGCTAGGCCTCTATAAAGCTTTACAAATAAATCCACGCACAACTAAAGGGAAAAAAAAATTAAAACTTTCCACACCATCTGTCTTGATTTTGCTTCATGAAACATGGTCCCTGTTTGGTAAAGTTAGTAAGGCCAGCACCTGCTGAAAAGCAAGGCTCTGCAAAGTTCTTTCACGTACATCTCTTATAATCCTGCCAACAACTCAGTCATACTTGGTTTTCTTAATTTTGCAAATGGTTAAATTATACCACAAAAAGGATTCCTTTATGGTCACATAGCACCAGAGCTGGGAGACAAATTCAGGTGGTTCCACTCAACAGCAGGCCATGCCCTCTCTGCTAGCTAAATCATGCTTTTAAAAAACAAATGACTCTGCTTAGAGCTTATGAACTGCTTGGCAAATACACAACAACAGATAGAAAAAGAACTTGATTTCACCAATACTTTGCTAAAAACCAATGCGGGATGTACACAAATCAATCTGCTTGTGTAAGTCTGTAAATAATGGTTAAAATGTCGATGGATGTCCCTATGTGAAGCACACTGCCCTCACCAGGCATTCGCCTATATTCATCTCCATCTTTATCTTAAGGTTATCAAAAGGAATCTTAAAAGGTTTCGCAGCATGGAGCGGAGGACCCTAACATTAAATTTAATGAATACTGAGCCTTCACATGCTGTGCATTGTGAAGGAGTAAAAGGATCATTTAGATACAGCCTCTGGAAATAAGTTTAGACGCAACTACAAGTTTCTACAATACTCAGCAGGATGTAAGTCTCATGGAAGTTATCAACGGTATTTTGAGAATTAATAGATGAAATTTTCCAGAAAGACAGTTACGATAAAGGCAGAAGGCAATAATGTATGAAAACAATTACCTAAGAAACTCAATGTAACATTTACTGAACACCTACAAGAAAGCAATCTGTGTGTCAAAGGAAGATAAAGTAGGGTCCCCTCTCTTTCCTTGAGTTCATCATTTCATAGGGAACACAATCAGGCAACTACAATAAAAGCGCAGAATATGTTTAGTACCTCCAAGTCCCAGAATTCACTCATTTAACAATGATTATCAAGCAGGCAGTGCTACAGATAAAAACAAGATGGTATCTGCCACCACAGTATAAACTGACATCAAAAGAGCTGGTATCTATTGTTTTTGTGAGTTGACAACATTACCAGTATAAGCAGAAAAGAAGATTACTGAGATGTCACCTAAACCAATTTGGCTAGAGAGCAAACCATTAAGTCCTTTCAGTAAATATCAGTAGCCTTCAACAAATGGCCTCACCAGTTCATACCACTGCTGACAAAGCAAAGTGTGAGCAGTGTGGCTCAATCAAAGAAGTAAGTGGGAGGAAGAGCCAGATGAAAGACTAGAAGTGTAATCAATGGAATTTTCAGAAATGCCTTCCCTCCCATAAACTGGAAATAACACAAGGTGGAACCCAGAAACCCAGAGCATTCACAAAGCAAAAAACTGTTTCTACAATTCACAGGCCCAAACAGCCCTATTCAGGAAGATACATGTGCTGAACTGTGCATCTATGCAACGCTCTCATAATCTCCCTGGCTATTTCTCCCCGTTTGCAGGATAGAGATTATAGCAGCCAGGGACCAAGAGTGCCGAAACACACGTGCAGGAACATGTTTATCCTTGTCAACATTGAAAGAAAATCTACTCCAAAATCACAGGCAAAGACATATATTCGAGCCGCAGGCTCTTTAGGCAGGTCAATGAGCTCTAGAAACATAAATGTGGTTTATTTATGTAAGCCGTACTGAAACCAGCATCTCTTTTAATCTACACTTGGTAAATTAGCACACCACCAGAGGTATGAGTGAGGGTAGCAAAACTCCAACTTCTCAATGGAGTCACCAAACATTACCATTTCACCCCTCAGTCAACAGGAAAGAAAAAAAAAATTGAAAAAGAAAAGAGAAAACTCTCCAATAACATCAGTTTCTTTCATCTCTTTGGCCTGCCTCTACTTCAACAGCTCTAAAAATAGCATTTATGGCACATCTTTCTAATGAAGCCAATGTATTTTAACCTATATTACTTCATTCAACAAGTAATATAGCCATATGAGATAAGACAGAAAGGAAATGACTCATTCAAGGTCATTTAGCAAAGGAAAATTATTCAGCAGTTAATAACAGTATAAACTGTTCATTGTGTAAAGGAGAAAGATTTGCTCATACCTCTAGAAGAAGCACAATTACTATTCCTAAACTTTTAAAATCAAATTCTGCTACTTTTCAAAATGCACTAATCATTGCTCCTTTCCACTCAGCACCTTTTGTCATGAGGCTAGTGAAGAGTGACTAAACATAAATTCAAATTTCTAACTCAACAGTTAGCAAACATTATATATAATACAGTAGCATTCTTCCCAGGGAAGCCCACTGAATTAGATAAGCCTGATGCATTCTGTATATGTGCAAAATAAATTACTATTCTTCTACCTCATTCATAATAAAGCTGGTATTACTGAAGTAAAAAGTTTGAAAAACAGGCCCACGAGGTAGGCATAGTACTGGGCCAACATATGGATATGAAAGTCATGTGGTGACTAAATTATTCTCTCATAGTAATTGTGAATTCAGATGCCACGATCAAGTTTATAGTTTTGGCCTGATATGGTGGCACACACCTGCAATCTCAGTTACTCTCCAGAGTGAGGCAGGAGGATCACAAGTTCAAAGGTGAGCCTACACAAATTAGCAAGATCCTGTCTCAGAAAATAAGAGCTGAGAATATACCTCAGTGTCAGAGCGCTTGCCTAGCATGCTCGAGGCCCTGGCTTCAATCCTCACGACTGAAAAAAAACTCTCACAGTCTCAATCCTGTGCAGGTCAGAGGGAGACATACTTTAGTGCACCCAGGTCTCAAGTTTAAGAATAAATGTCAGAGGGGTGAGTAATTTTGGAGATTTAATTATTCTCCAGGTTTTTTGTTTGTTTTTTCATTTTGTTTAGTTTTTTCTTGTTGTTTTTGTTTGTTATGGTATGTGGTACTGGGAATTAAACCTAGGGCCTCAGGCATGTAAATCATACACTCTACTATTAGCTGTCTGGCAGGAGCGAGGCTGTGAGTTCAATCCCCGGTGCCGCAAAAAAAAAAAAAAAAAAAAAAAAAAGTAAGCTATACAGCTCCCAGTCTCAACTGTAACTACTCTTATTTCCTACCAATCAAAACTGCAAGATACGGGAGAAGGTACAGCACAGCACTAAAGCACTTGCCCAGCATTTAAGAGACTCTAAGGCCAGTGCTGAGAAAAAAAAAAGAACCTTCTCAAAAGAAAATATCAAAGAAAGTAGAGGGATAAATATTAAGAAATGGAGATACCATTAAGTCTGTTTTCTCTTTTAATACAGTACACTTTGGAATATCACATGAAAGTAATCCTGTTAACCATTAAGTATCAAACTAGTACAGGCAGTACAATCACAAACATTTGAGTATTGAAGCTGACTCAAAAATCTAAAATATTTCACGCTATAGGGTTTCAAGATAACCATCAATTTAACCCCTTCCTCTCCTTCAATCATGTTATTTTGAAACCAATATTAAAAATACTTTTACCTACTTTTGGAAAGTGTGATTTAGATGTCAGTGAATACAGAAAATCACAAGCAATTGTATTTTAAGGTATCATCATTCCTGCATGTGATCCTGGATTTACTCTCTCAGTGGTTAAGCACCTGTCCTAACCTACTGCACTAAAATAAATACATATTATATATGTTAATGAAAAGAGTTGTCTGAAAGTCTTAACTATGCCTTTCAGGGAATATCAAAATCCTTCAATGAAAAGCCATTTTAAAATTGATCATAACTATAAAACTCTGTTAAATTTTCTAGGAATCTTAGCTTAAATCCTAGTTTGTAATGTCCTTAAGCAATTAAAATTTCTTTTTGAACCAGAGACAAGTACTATCATATAAAGTCAAAACTTATTTTTTGGTGGTAGTGATACTGGGGATTGAACGCAGGGCTTCATGCATGCTAAGCATGTGGAGCTGCACCCCAGGCCTAAAATCAAAACTTTTAAAGTTACAAGCACAGAAAGTCAGTAAATTTAGGCCAAAGATTTTTAACCATACACTCCCTGGCACTGCATTTCTTCTAATTCGTTTGAAATAAAGACATTTTAGTTATTCTTTTTAAATGAATGGAATGGAAGAAGCACAGAACAGCCTATCTCATTGATACCAGGTTACAACTTTTCAACAGGAAATACTCTGTTTTAAGTAATGTAGTGTACATCTTTAAGAATATACATCATTCCAATTACGATATATTACCAAAATAATCACTACAAAAATTGCAGAATATCAAATTCTTGACCATAGTTTGACAATACTGAAAAGGAAAAAAAAAAAAAGTACTCAATAAATGAAAACAATCACACAAGCATTCACACAGAAACAAAACTCAGAAAGTATACCAGACCACCCTCCACCTCCCAGTTTTGAAGAACACTAGAGAAGTCCAATCCTGTGAATTGTACAAAGGACAGCAAATATTGAGCTATCTCAGTATTTATGCTACTGTACCTCCAGTTTTAAAACATGCATCTCAACTCCCCAGATACCATCATCCACAGAAACCATGCAGCTATCCGACAGACTTTCAGTGTCACCATTTATTATTTATAGTGTTAAATGGGGGAAGTGGTTCTGATGTCACCATCCCTACCCAGTGGAATCACTGACTCAATAAACATTTTCACACTGGAGAAAATCTGGTTGGAAAACATTCCGCTAGGTTAAGTAAATTCTTTCACCTTGCCTCTCAACTCTGGAGTAAAGTTGTTACTGTGTTTGCGGAGATACAAAGAAACTGTCAAGGTTTCCACAGGAAGAAACCTGTGAATGTCCATTTGCTGAGGCAAAGACTTCCTCCCAACTCTCCAGAGCCCAGTCTGATTTCCCTAATGTTCAAATTGGCAGATAATATCTACCATATTTTATTTCTTCTACCAAATCATCCACCAATTAGCAAATTCTTCACTTCTACTAGCCTCTCTCTCATAAGATTTAGTCCTGTTTCTAAAAATTCCTCCTGGCTACAAATCATAAGGAGGAAAGGTACTGGAGGTGTCCGTGGACCAGGGGTGCTAGCCTGGTTACTAATGGTTTCTACCAGAAAACGGATGGGGGGGGCCTTCATTTTTATTTTTATTTTCTCTTTTCTTTCTTTCTTTCCTTTTTTTAAAGAAAGTACTGGTAGCAGTGATGAGGACGACTTTCTCCTCCCCCATTTCCCAAAGCAGCCCTACAAAACGTAGTTATGGTTTCCCTTTCCTGGGGTATGGAATCCAGAATACCTGGATCCTTGCTATGCAAACATCCCTCACCGCCGGGTAGGAAACCCCTTTGTCCAAGAAGCCTGACACCACAGGGCCCGGGAAAGAGGCCCCTTATCCGTCACAGCTTCAAAACCGAGAGCTTCCCCAAATCGGAGCCCTGTAGGGCCTCCTTTGGCCTCCACATAGCCAAAGGTTGGGGAGAAGGTGCCGAGACCCCTCCTAGGAAGCAGAGGCCCAGCCAGCCCTAGCCGATCTCCTCCGCACGCCCTCCCACCACCATCTCTTTGGCCTGAGTGGGGCTTGGAAGCGCGGTACGGGCCTGGGCCGGAGAAATACCGGGGAGGGGGGGGTCCCCCTCCTAGAAGGAGAGGATAAGATGCTGGAGTGAGGGTGACCTAAAGCTGCTGCACAACCGTGCGAGGGTCGTCCGAAGAATGGGCCCGGAGACGGGAAGGGAGGGGGCGATCCGAGGGCATGGAGGGGGCCGGGCCGAAGCCGGCCTGAGATCTCGAGGGATCAGGAGGAACCGCGCCAGGCCCAAGGCCAAGGAAGGCAGGGGGCGCGAGCCTGGGCCGAGGAGGCCAGGAAGGGCCGGGGCTGGCCTCGCGCGGGACGGTGAGGTGGGCAGGCCCGGCCGGGGCCGGGCAGACGGAAGAACGGACGGTCCAGCGGGCCGCACTCACCATGAGCTCGATGGTCTTGTCCTCAATCACCGAGTCGGGCTCCATGGCGGCCCCGGCGGCCCCGCCTCGCTCTCCCCACGCAGCAGCGAACCGCCCGGGCGGAGGAGGCGACGGCGGAGGCGGCAGAGGCGGAGGCGGCTCTCGCACCCACTCTAGCTGCCAGCCCGCCTGGGCCGCCGGCAGCTCCGCCCTCCCCCTCGGCGAACGCAGTACGCAGAGCAAGGACTACAACTCCCAGCAGGCGCCGCGATTCCCGCAGGGCGTTGTGGGAACGCAAAGCGGATCCCGGTCCTCTCTCTATTGGCAGCCCGAGACTGAATTCTGAGCTGAATGGAGCGCTGGACTGTAAATCCTGCGAGGCCAGACCTGAAGAATTAAGGGCTTGCTCAGAGTAAGGCCTCGGAAGCATCACGACTACAGGTCCCAGAAATCCTTGCGCTCTGGTTCTTTTTCCGGCTCTTTTTTCCTGACTTCCTGACAGCCCACGGCTGCCTAAACCGGGACGGAAACTAAGGCAACTCCTCACTTGTCAGAGATCTTGCGTCCGCGACCGGTTTCTGCACATGCGCTGTCGGTGTCTGCAGTGCCCTCTCTACACCTAGATAGGGGCCCGGCTGTTCGCGAGTGTTTCTGGTGGTAGGGGCAGGTGATGTAAATCGGTGGTCGTTGCGTTAGGAAGATGGAGTCCTGGGGTTTGAGTGTGAGAGAGGGACAGCGAGCGAGAGAAGCTCGGCCAAGGGAGAAGGGTCTAAGAGGTTGGGCATCCCAGGAGAAAGGGATTTGGAGATTTTGTTGGGAAAGAGGCAGTGTATGGAGATATGCTGTTTGAGTGCCACACGAACTGGGAGGAGCTGAGAGATGAAAGGTTACCTGTGTAGATTGAACCCTTTTACTCATTCGTTCAGGAAATGTTTATTTTTTTTAACCATCCAGCCTCTACTAGGTACTGCCTGTACAAAGCACTGAGAATCAGACAAGGCCCCTGTTCTCATGGAGAATTCCAATGGAGGGGCAGATATTAAACAGAAAAGTAGCAGTGCTAAGGAGGAACACAACTGGAGACTGCATCTAGTGAACTCTACCTTCACCTCTGAATTTCGCCAAGTCAGTGTCCTCTGACAAAAATCCACCAGCAGCAACACACTGGTAGTTGAGTTTAATAAGCTGAGTTTATTACTAGTTGCAGTGAGGGGAAAACACACGCTGTGAGGAATTGTGCATCTCGGTAAGAGTTGTTAGGTGAAACCAAGTATGGTGGCGCACACATGTAATCCTAGCGCTCTGGAAGGCTGAGGCAGAAGAATTGCAAGTTCAAGCCAAGCCTGGGTCACTTAGTGACTTTGTCTCAAAAATAAAAAATGAAGGAAGGGGTCTGGGGATGTAACTCAGTGTAAAGGCCTTGAGTTCAATTTTCTGTACCAGGAAAAAAAAATTGTCAGGTGATTTGGGAGAGGGTTTAAGGAAACACAGACATCTCTCTGGAGATGATGTCACTAAATGGAGACAATTCTATGATTGGACATCTCAATAAATCTTATCTGAGGGACGGGAATACTGCATTGAGGAGGCTAGTACTATATTTGGTAAAGAAGAAGCAGCCCCTGGTATTTGCCCGGTTAGAGTACTTTTTCTTTTTTTTTTTTTTTTTTTTTGCGGCACCGGGGATTGAACTCACAACCTCAAGCCTGCCAGGGCAGGCACTTAAGGCACTGAGCCAAACTCCCATACCTGGTTTTTTGAGGCAGGGTCGCACTATGTAGCTTAGGCCGGCCTTGCGCTCGCGTTGTAGCCCAAGCCGGCCTCGAACCCACAACGCTCCGCCTACCTCAGCCTCCCGAGTGCTGGGATTAAAGGCGTGCGCCACCACGCCCGGCTTACTTTTTCATTTTTTGTGGTTAGGACAGTGTTCATGTTTTATCTGAGTTCAGACATGATTCTAAAGTGGTCTTGTTTTTGTCTTGATCCATAGTCATAGAATGGCTGATGTTGATGTTCTGTGAAATTGTTTCTGTTCTACAGGAGAACGTTAGGCCTAGCTCTAAGAGCCAAACTTTTGTCTAGTGATATTAAGACCTGATTTACCAGGCCAGCTTCCAGACGTCACTGGCTGCTCTCCTCTAAAGTGTTTTTGCATTCTCTGAATCTGTAAAGTGAAGTGACTGGATGACCTAGAAATCTTTTCCATTTTCAAGGCCAGCTTATTACAGCAATCTGTACACATTCAGGACACAGTGAAAGTTCTCTGAAGATACTTGGAAATTTCAGTCTTTATGAAGTTCTTTTTCCATGAAAATTGGAAGAAATGTGATAAGATGTAAGAGTGGAAGGGCCAGGAGTTTGGCTCAGTGGCTTGATTACCTGCCTGGCAGGCACGAGGTTGTGAGTTTAATACCTGGTACCAAGAAAAAAAAAAAGAAAGAGTGGAAAGTTACAGCCATTAACTTGCTTTCTGAATTTCTCCAAAATCCTCTCCTTCTCTAAACCTTAGTAATAAACCAAGGAGGTTAGAATAAATGAACTTTGTTTCAGTTACCTATTGCAGCATAACAAACCACCCTTAGCAGCTTAGAATAACAATAGTTTATTATTTTTTACAATTGTGTGGGTGGCTCAGCTGGGCCCACATGGTGTGATCTGAGGCAACACATGGGGCTGCAATCAGCTGGGAACTCATTCAAAATGATTTCTCATCCTCGGGACCTCTCTTTCCACAAGGCTTCTTATCATTCAAGCCTCTACATAGTAGTTTGAAAGAGAATAAGCATCAGTGAACAAGTGTTTATCATCTCTTTGATTGAAGCACCCTTGCTCATGGCCTGTTGGTTAGAGTAAGTCATGCAGCCAAGTCCATACTCAGTATGAGAAGGTTCTATAGAAGGCTACTAATACAGAGAGGCATGCTTCATTGAGGCCCAAGACTGCAAAAGTCCCAGCACCTGCCATAGGACATAGCACATAGGACACTGATAGGAGTCACAAGCTGAATATGATCACCCCTTCCTCTTGCATATGTTTATCTTGTGCTATCTTTTTTATTGTTTTAAAAATTAACTGTTTCACTTGTAGTGGAGGGTTGAAACAGTCTTGCTATGTAGTTTAGGCTGGCCTTCAGCTCACTATGTACCCCAGGCTGACCTTGAACTCACAATAATCCTCTTGCCTCAGCCTCCCAAGGCATGCATCACCACACCCAGCCACAGTTTCATATTTTAAAATCTGCATTTCCAGCTTCTCTTGCAAAATTATAATGTCTATCTGACTATTGGATCTACATGGCAACCATATGCAGGGATTAAAGCGCAACTACCTTTTTTTCCTTCTGCAGTACTGGGGGTTGAACCCAGGATCTCATACACATTAGGCACACATTCTACTGCTGAACTACACCCCACCCTTTTTATTTTATTTTGAGACAGTGTCTCACTAAGTTGCAGCAAATGACATCTAACTTGCAAATCTCCTGCCTCAATCTCCCAAGTAGCTGCACTCACAGGTGTGATGCCCCTGATGCTCGGCTGCAATTGTCTTCTTTATATGAAGTATGTACTCTGATTTTTCATGGTCCCATTACTTCCAGTTATTTCCTATCTGTGTCTTAGTCTATTTGCTGTTACTATAACAGAATACATAAGCCTGGCTAATATATAAAGAAAGGAGGTTTATCTAGTTTATGGTTCTGGAAGTCTAAGAGCAGTATTATCCAGTCATGACCTGAAAGAAGGCATCATTTCATGAGAAACAGCAGCCAGAGAAGGCTCCCTTTCATAACAAAGCCACTCCCTCAGGAACCTCACTAATCCATTAATCCACATACAGGTTGATCCATGCCTCAGGGCAGAGTCTCCAGACCCAAACAACTCTTTTTTTTTTTTTTTTTTTTGCACATGCATAGAAAGGACTTTACCTAGTCACCTCTTAACAGTGCCACCTGGTTCCCACCTCTTAGCAGCTCACAGTGGTGATTCAATTTTAATGTGAGTTTTGGTGGGGACATTCAAACCATAGCAATCTGCATACTTCTCTCATCTAGATTTCATGCCCAACCCATATAGATATTTTAGTTTGCAGCCCCTGTCATTGGAACTATGGTGGAGATTTCTATCCTTTTATTAAAATTGTATCCCCCTTTAGAGAAAAAAATGCTAACATTATTGAATGAGATACCAGAAGCTCAGCAGTATTAACAATCATATTTAAGCCAGGCTCTGTGGTAAATGTCTGTGGTTCCAGCTGCTGGGGAGGCTGAGGCAGCAGGATTGCAGTTTAGAGGGATTCTAAACAACTTAATGAGAGATCTCAAACAAACAAAAAAGATGGGGGATGTAGCTCAGTGGTATAATAGTCGCCTAGAAAGCCGGACGTGGTGGCGCACGCCTTTAATCCCAGCATTCGGGAGGCTGAGGTAGGCGGAGCCTTGTGAGTTCGAGGTCGGCTTGGGCTACAACGCGAGCGCAAGGCCGGCCTGAGCTACATAGTGCGACCCTGCCTCAAAAAACCAGGGTAGGTCCCAGCACTCGGGAGGCTGAGGTAGGTGGAGCGTTGTGAGTTCGAGGCCGGCTTGGGCTACAACGCGGCGCAAGGCTGATCTGAGCTACATAGTGCGACCCTGCCTCAAAAAACCAGGGCTGGGAGTTTGGCTCAGTGGCTTAAGCGCCTGCCCTGGCAGGCGCAAGGCTGTGAGTTCAATCCCCGGTGCCGCCAAAAAAAAAAAAAAAATAGTCGCCTAGCGGGTATGAGGTCCTGGTTTCAACCCCCAGTTCGGAAAAAAAAATTCTTGTTTGTGGTAGAAGCCTTAGGCAAGCTGAACCAAGGTTTATCTCCACTGTAGCTTCTTAGACAAGTACTTAGATGCACAGGTATCTTATTGCTTCTAGCTTGATACCAGATGGTCATCAGATTTGATCACAGTCAAAGACAGAAGACCCCTGAGGCATATTTTCCCCCAGAGTTTCAGAATCTGTACATCAAGGTTTGCAAGATATGCTAGCAACAAAGTAGTACTGTACTGGTTCCTGTTCCCTTAACCAGGACTCTGAGGCCCCGATATGTTGCAGAATTGTGTAGACTGTACAAAAGCAGAACAGTGTGCATACCATATGTATAAGGCAACAGCCCAGGGAATATAAGATGGCACTCTGGAATCAAGCATATTAATTTTTCTGTAGCAGCATGTATGTGTGCCTGTAATTAATTTACAGCTTCTTGGCTCCAAATCCACTCCTCTTTGCCATGCTTTGAGCTCCTGAAGCAGGACCCTGTGAATACATCTCCTCTTCCAGCTGGCACTGATTCTCTTCATCAGTAGAGACCACTGGGAACACAAGAATGAATGGGCTCCTGGTCCTTTCACCAGTGTAGTTTCTTTGCCTTCTTGCTTTTGTGGCCCATGGCAGCAAAGGGTTTGCAAAACTGTCCCTGTCACATGCATGCGTATGTCCTTCTTCTCTCTCTCTCTCTCACACACACATACACACACACAAAGGTGGCTGGCAGGTTTACTGAGTTCAGTGGTTCCTCAGTGATCAGTTTTTGTCCTTCTTACCAGCACCAGCTATAGCATTTCAGCAAACTTCACCCTTCAGTGGGCCATAACCACCTTCTCTTCAGGGTGGTCCAAATCTTAGCCTAAGGGTGGTGAAAGTAGGGACTCTTAAGATTGTTCCTTCCTCTTTGGGTATTGAACCTCAACCCTAAAATTAAAGGCTTTTCTCTATAACCATTATTTAGAGTTGTCCTTTCCTCTTATTATTTCATCCCCTATAATTCGTGTGTGTGTGTGTGTGTGTGTGTGTGTGTGTGTGGTATATGGTGGGGGTGGCTTGGTGTTAGGGATTGAACCTAAGGGCTCTCTACCACTCACCTGTATCCCCAGGCCTTTTTGAGATAGGTCTTATTAAATTGTCTATACTGGGTTTCAATTTATGATCCTCCTGCCTCAGCCTCCCAAGTAGCTGGGATTACAGGCATGTGCCACCATGCCCAGCATTAATAATTATTTACATTAAATTTTCCTGAAAAAGAATATGGTGGAAATGATGATATGTAAGTACTAAGACTAGATCATATAAGACATGTGGACTCTCTCTGCCTCTTTCTTTCTCTGAAATGAGCTACCATGTGATGAGGATAATCAAGCAGTGCTGCAGAAAGGCCCAGGAGGTAAGGAAGAGAGGCCACCTGCACTAACTTTTCAGGCCTCCTAGTGAGCCAGCTCCCCTACCCCAGTCCACCCTTCGTATGACCGCAGCCCCATTCAACAATTGTGTTGGTCATGTTGGTCACCTCCTGGTTACTGCAACAAACACCTGAGATAACAAACCTATAAAGAGAAGAGGGTTACCTTGGCTCACATTTTTGGAGGTTTCAGCCTGTGTGATCAACTGGCCCTGTTGCTTTTAGACCTGTGGCAAGGCACCATGTCATGTCAGGGAGCATGTGGTAGAGCACAGCTGCTTATCTTATGGTGGCTGTGAATCAGAGAGAGGAAGACACCAGGGTCCCACCATCATCCCTGCACAAGTATGTCCCCAGTGACTGAAGACCTCCCATTAAGACTCAAAGTTCTCACTGTTTCCCAATAATACCAGCCCAGGGACCAGACCTCTAACACATGGGCCACTAAGGGCATTCCAGACCCAGACGATGGCAGCAATCTTTACTGCTTGAGAGACTTAAAGCCGGAACCATCCACCTAAGCCATTCCCAGATTCCTGACCCACAGAGCTCATGTGAGATAATGCTCCGAAGGTTTTGTGTCTCCCTTTCTTATGAATATTGTTGAAGGTATTCATAATGGTGACATATTAAAGTAGTATGCTTTGAACTATGGTGGGTATTCTGGGTTCAGATATACATGATTGTAGAAGAATATACTGAAGTTTTACTTCATTCATTTCCACCTAACAATATCCTACCTCTTTTGTCTACACCCTAGTGCAGGATCAACATAAGTAACTTGTCCAGATGCCCCCCCAAAGCCTCCTGGGGTCATGAGAGGGGCTTTTTATTTATTTATTTATTTTTGCGGCACCAGGAATCAAACTCACAACCTCGCACCTGCCAGGGCAGGCGCTTAAGCCACTGAGCCAACCTCCTGGCCCTAGTTTTTTGAGGCAGGGTCGCATTATGTAGCTCAGGCCACTCTTGTGCTCGCGTTGTAGCCCAAGCTGGCCTTGAACTCACAACGCTCCTCCTACCTCGGCCTCCCGAGTGCTGGGATTAAAGGCATGCGCCACCACGCCTGGCTAGAGAGGGGCTTTTTAGAGGCAGCTGAACCTAGAGTTTGTGATTGGTTCATTGTCTAGTGCTGTGACTGGCGGTGTGAGCGCTACACCCACCATAGGGTAGGTAGCCTGCATACAATATAAGGGAGGAAAAGAGGCTTGCTCCTCCCCTTCTGCTCTTGTTGAATTTGGTATCTTTCCTCACCATGAATTGCTGCTCTTCTGTCACAGCACCCTGCCTTGGAGCCAGCTGATTATGGATCCAAGCTTCTACAAACTGTGAGCTGAAATAAACCTTTTCTTCCTTAATTTTGGGCATCATGTAATTTGTCCCAGCAATGAGAAAAGTAACTAACACAGAAATTGGTACCAGGAGAGTGGGATCATTGCTGTGGCATTGCCTGGCCATGCTTAAGAGCCTTGGGAATTAATATGGAAGTGTTTTGAGAGACTGACTGAAGCGGTAGCTCCCATATGCTGTAAACTATGGGAGATTCTGGTCGGAGCCTGGAAAATCAGAGTACTGATGGAAATACTGCCGGTTAAGATGAGGCTCAAGAGGCTTCTATTGAGAAGGACTGCATTGGCTGCTGGATCCCAGGTGATATGTTGTACTTTGGAAGGAAGTCAGTCTGCATTTTGCTTGTATTTGGAGATATTGCCTGGCTAGCAGAAAAATTTCAATGCAGTTGGGACGGTGGCATGATTACTGCTGAGAGCTTTTGGCCAGATCTCTGTTGGAAGTTAAGAGCAAAGAGCCAGCAAGGTGATTTGAAGCATTTGGCCAGCAGGAAGGCTCCAGCGGAGTTGTGGGTTGCAAGAAAGACTCACAGGAAACCATAGTTGTTGAGAAGGAACAGGGCAATGGAAAAATGACCTGAAGCCTTTCACCTGAAGGGAAGAGTATATTTGAAATTCAGGACATTCCTATTTTTTAGTGTTGCCATACCCTGTTGTTAAAAGTTAATGGGAAGCAAGTATTGTGATTGTAATAGCTCTTTTACTATGATTTTAATGTAGTTTTTAGATATGTTTTGAATCAAGTTAATTAGTCAAAGTATTGTGGTTTTTACCTTGAATTTTGATCACCCTTTGAATATTTTGCTTTGGGTGCAGAAATGAATGCAATAAGAATTGTATATATGTAATTGTTACATTAATGTAAGTCTGAATAGACCAAGACATGTTAACTTTTCACAAATCTGCCACAGGAGACTATGGTTTAAGGAAATGTGTCTGGTTATCAAATTGACCAGGGGTGGATTGTGGTGGATTGACAACTGGTGGGCAGCTTGTAACACCCAGCTGAACTGAATCAGAATGGTTCTGGCAGTGGGAGGCCCACCTGAGGATTGTTGCCAACAGCATAAAAGGAGAACTGAAAGGGAGGGGTAGAGGGTGTGCTGTTGATTCTCCTGGGGAAGCTTGTCGTGCTGGATTTCTTGATATGAACTCAGCTATTCTCCTTGTCAGAGCTCAGGTCCTCGCTGTCACTGAGGATGGCTGTGGTTCTTTTCAGGGGAGCTCTGGTCCTTACCTTGAGTGTTGCTTCCTGGCTCCACTGCAGATCCTCAGTCTGCTGACACAGATCCTTCATCCCCCTGGCACAGACTTTCTAGCTTCCACCACTGACCTTTGGGCCTTCCCTGTGCAGATATTTGATACAGACTTGCATGAGACATTGTTGTGGGCTCGAGGCCTCCAGCTGGACTCAAGGAGGACGTTGTCATGGGATCCAGGCCCTCAGCTGGATTCTTTGGGTTTCCAATATGTAGATAGATTGCCCATACTCTTTTTGCATTTGGGTGAATATTATAAAATCCTAAAAATTATGGGTCCTGTGTTAAATTGTTTCCCTTGCAAACCCTGACTATAACATAACAATCTTGCCTTTCCTAAATTTCATTAGAAACATACTCAGCTCCAGGTTCAGTGAATATTTTGCCAAATGCTGTCTAGTCTTGTGGCTAGAAGTTTAGGAACTTGTCTCTGGACCTGGCCCTTTTTCTTTCTGGCTACCATCAGTAATGGCTGAGTAAATCCTTTCATTTCAGAGCTCGTTCATTCGAGAATTCTGGTTTAACAGACTGCAGTTCCTTGCAGCTACAGCCTTTGTGCTGGTTTGTCCCTCTCTGGTTTATCCAGGAGTGGAGAAGATGAGATGGTGCTTACTGATGGGGTACAAGGGAGCCAATGAAAAGAATTTTGCAAGCTTGATGTGGGTATTTTCTCCAGCCTCTTCTGAAGGCTCAAACCTTATCCAAACCATAGCAAGTGGTTTATCTCCCAATCTCCGTAGCACACTTCATATCAGTACATTTGGAGTAATCACCACTTTTTTTTTTTTTTTTTGTGATACTGGTAATAGAACCAGAAGTGTCCTTAACACTGAGTAGTTACCACTGAGTTATATCTCCAGCACCTCCCCCGACTTTTTTTTTTTAAGTACTAGGGGTTGAAGCCAGGGATTTTGCTACATTTCCAGTCATTTTTCCTTTTCTTTTTTTCAATTTTTAAAATTTTTTTCTTTTTTGAGAGAGGATCTCACAAAATTGCTTAGTTCTTAGGCTGGGCTTGAACTTGGAATCTTTCTGCCTCAGCCTCACAGGATGGTGGGATTACAGGTATATGACACCATGCTCTTTGTGTGTGTGTGGTACTGGGGATTGAACCCAGGGCCTGTGGACTGAACTACAATCCAGCCCCTGTTTGTTTGTTTGTTTACTTTTAATTTTAAGACAAGTTCTATTAAATCACCTAGTTACTCAGGCTGGGCTTGAACTTGGAACCCTCCTGCCTTAGCCTCTCAGAATGGTGGCATTACAAATGTGTTCCAACTCCCTTTTCATTTTGTCTTTTATTCTTTTTTAAAATCTTGTTAACCTGCCCAGGCTGGGCTCAAACTCACCATCCTTGTGCCTCAGCCTCCCAAGTATATTGTATTACTGTCATGCGTTGTCATACCTGGCATAATGACCACTTCCTGCTCATCAGGTCCATTTAGTGTAGTGGAGCAGTGTGACATCATATAGGGTTCCTTTGGAATATACAGCCAGACCCACCTTGAACTCACTGTGTAGCCCAGACTGGCCTCGAACTCACAGTCCTCCTGCCTTATTCTCCCAAGTAGCTGGGATTACACATATGAACCACCACGCTTTGAGTTTTTGTTTTTGTTTTTGTTTTTTTTTGAGGTAAAATAAAACAGACATAGTGGTGCACACACGTAATCCCAGCAGTCCAAACAAGAGGATCATCATGAGTTGAAGCCAGCCAGAGCTACATAGTTGAAGGCCAACCTGGACTACACAGCAAGACCCTTCCTCAAAAAACAACCAAAACAATGAGGCAAGATAGAAAAAAAGATAGGAGGAAAGAAAAATCATAATTTTTAAACTGTACTTTAAAAAAACCTATAGCTTCAGGATACAAAGGTACCCAAAGTTATATTGCATCTTTTTTCCCCTCCAGAAAAGTTACTCCAAAATTCCTAAACTGAGTGTACACATCTATAATCCTAGCACCCAGGAAGCTGAGAAGGAGGATACTGCAAGTTTGAGGTCAGCCTGCTCCACATAGTGAGTTCAAGGCCAGCCTTGACTATATAGTGAGAACCTATCTCAAAGCAAAACAAAACAAAGCAAGTTCCTAAGTCTTAAAAGGTACAATAAACCCACAAATTGGGACCCTGCCTTTCACTTGTGAATTGAACCTGCCTTCTGGTACTATAGATTCACAAGTTTCACAGACTTCCACCCTCAAAGAATTGGGTCTCATATCCCTAAACCTCAAATACATGCAAATAGTCTGTATCCTAAACTCACCCACTAACAGGTACCCTGATAGTCACTAGGAATATGCATACTAGATATCTGTCTGAGGACTACCGTCAAAACCACTTAAATACCCAACTCACATACTGAATGTGCCTCTTTCTTAAGCACCTGTACTTTTTCTCTGAGAAGTACTTCTTGAACTCTGCCTAGATTTGTCTTTACCTGTCACTGCCATGACCTCAAGGCCAGAAGTGGTGGTGCACACCTGCAGTCCCACTGTGATCGAGGCACTCAGGAGATTGAGACACCCTGTCTCAAAAAAAAAAAAAAAAAAACCCAAAATCTCAGACAGCATTTACCCATATCCCACATGTCCTGAATTGGTTCTCTTTCTTTTTTTCTTCCTTCCTTTTTTGAGACAGGGTCTCACTGTATAGTCCAGACTGGCCTCAAAACTTGTGGCAATTCTCTTGCCTCAGCCTCCCAAGTGCTGGAATTACATGGGTCCACCACCATGCCCAGTTTAAAATGCTTTTAAATGACAAGTCAAAACCTGCTTTGGCTGGGGATTTAACTCAGCGGTTTAAGTGCTTGTTAAGTGCAAGGTCATGAGTTCAATCCCCAGTACAAAAAAAAAAAAAAAAAAAGATTTATTTGGGGCCAGGGCTTATATCTAAGTGGCATAAGTGCCTTCCTGGCAAGCACAAGGTCCTGAGTTTGATTCCCAGTACTTAAAAAAAAGAAAAAACCTGCTCTGCTCAAGTGTGGTGACACATACCTGTAATCTCAGCACTCTGAAGGATTTTGCAAGTTGGAGGCCAGTCTAAGCAATTTCGCAAGTCCATGTCTCAAAACCAAAGAAAGAACTGCAATGTAACTCAGTGTGAAAGTCCTGAATTCAATCCTCAATACCAAAAAAGAGAAAGAAAAAAAACAACCTCTGTTGGTGTGGGCAAGTAGTTGAAGTGTCCACCTCTCCTTTGGGGTGATTCCTTGGAACCTATCAAATGATAAACTGAATCTCCTTATCTTTCCCAGGCTGGCAGGAATCCTTCTGCTTCAGCCTCCCAGTAGCTGGGACTATAGGCACGTACCACCTTGATCACAGTGTTGAGAGATCTTGAGGGAGGCAGAGTTTTGCAGGGCATTTGCCTCAGTTCAGCTCCCTGCATAGTTTTTTAAAGAAGGAGGCTAACTAATTAATTAATTTTTTTAAAAAGGAGGCAGCAAATAAGGAGAGAGTGATTCATTGCTGCCTGCTCAGAGTGCTCAAACAGATCTAAGAGTTACTTGTTCTTTTTTTTTTTTTTTTTTTTTTTTTTTGCATCACCGGGGATTGAACTCACAGCCTCATGCCTGCCAGACAAGCACTTAAGCCACTGAGCCAAACTCCCAGCCCTGGTTTTTTGAGACAGGGTTGCACTATGTAGCTCAGGCCAGCCTTGTACTTGCGTTGTAGCCCAAGCCAGCCTTGAACTCACAAGGCTCCACCTACCTCAACCTCCCGAGTGCTGGGATTAAAGGCGTGTGCCACCACACCTGGCTGACTTACTTGTTCTTAAAAGTATCTCCCTAGATCTCCCCATCCCAAGCCTCAGGTTCTATTCCTTCCATGCCATGGTCTGACTTTAAAGGAGGACCTAAAGAGGGCAAAAAATTCCCCATCGTTGAAGCTGTACTACTCTTACAACACAGCCCTGTGCCTGGTCTTCAGCTCAACTTGCTTTCCAGCTGCAGTAGATAACAATCCTTTTAAAATTTTATTTTACTGTAAATTGACAGTTTATAATTGTATATATTTATGGAATATTAAGTCATACTATGATTTATGAATACAACATGGATTAATTAAATGAAGCTAATTAGTATATCTGCCTCCTCAAATGCTCTTTTAAAAATACTTTTATTAATACATGTTTACAATGTATAATAGCTGCATTCATTTTGGGGAATTGATACATTTATGTAACATAGAGCTCGGTCATTTTCAAGCCCTTTTCACCCATTTTCCTTCCCCAATCTCCTTCCCCATCTCCAAAAAGTCTGCCTTTTTATTTTCTCCCATCTCTTTTATTTTACCCTTTTATTTTTGTATTTTTTAGTTTTCTCAAATAACAGAAACTACCCATTTAACTTTTGGTTTTTAGATTGATTGTTTTAATTTTATGAAAAAATAAAACAAAATTGCATGATAATAATAAGGGAATGACAATAGTTAATACTGTGTATATCATTATCTTCAGAGCAGTTACTCAGAGTACAAGACATAGGCCAGAAGGATTTTTACAAAGAAGAAATAAACAGATAATAGCACAAAACTTTCTTTTTAACAAACTAAGATAAATTTTGTGCTCTTTGACATATCATTGCATCCCTCGCTCCCCCTACCTCTATAACCATCATTCTGTTCTCTGCTTCTCTAAGTTCAATTGTTTCAGATTCCATGTGTAAGAAAACCTGCAGTGTTTGTCTTTCGGTCCTCATCTCACTTAGCACCATGTTCTCCAGTTCCATTTGTGTTGTTTCAAATGAAAGAATTTGCTTCTTTTTAAGGCTGCTTAGAATTCCATTGTGTGTCTGTGTGTGTATCCCTGTTTTTTGCCATTCATCTGTTGATGGACGTTTAGGTTACTTCCATAACTTGGTGTCTGCAACTAGTGTTGTAATGAGTAGGAGTGCAGATGTCCTTGACACACGGATTTCAAATCTTTTGGGTTAAATACACAGAAGTGGGATTACTAGATCAATGATAGTCTTTTTAAATGTTGCTAAAAGAGGTCTGACTTTTGCATCTTGCCTTAAATTAGTAACTACCTGACCTGAGCCTGTTTTTTCTCTTCCATAAAATCAATAATGCCTACCAACAATAAATAATTCTGTAGTCCTTTAAATTATTGCTTCCTCTGTATTGCACAAGCCAATGCAACTTCTTTCAACTGTGTCCAATTGTAAATTACCACAGACTAATGTTTTAGTCACGGCGCTGCTACAGCATGCAGCATCCTTATTGCCATCCAGCCAGCATGCCCACATTTCTAGGTCTCATCCTCAGAGTCCATTGGTTAGGACCATCCCACTTCTGAA
>RJWM01016937.1:0-44298 GCA_004363535.1 Dasyprocta punctata | reverse complement strand
AGACAGCTAAAAAAACTGTATTACTAAGTACATTAGCTATTGAAAAAGAAAAATTAATATTCCTGAATTGATAAACCTTGCGTGTCTATGTCTGTCAATATAATCAACCCCTATGAAGGTAACGATATGTAATATTGTAACTACTGTCAAACTTCAACCACCTCAGAGTGTAAACCTACAGTGTAATTGTATCAGATCTGTCGTTGTTGTTTGTCTTTCCTGCTTTTTGTTTCTATCTTCTGTATCTATTTTCTTTTAAATAAAAACAAAGAATGACTAACATCAATAAATCAACCAATAACAAATGCTGGAGCGGCTGTAGGTAAAAGGAACCCTTCTCTGTTGTCTGTGGCTGTGTTGGCTGGTGCAACCACTGTGAAAATCAGTGTGGAGATTTAAAAAAAAAAAAACAAACAAAAAACTAGGATTAGAGTTTCTATTCGACCGAGCTATTCCCCTTATGAGTATTTCACCTTTTTCATTTCTAATTGCATTGATAGAAGTCTTTTCTCTTTTTCTCTTGTTGAATCTTGCTAAGGTCTTATCCAATTTATTTATTATTTTGAAGAACAAGCTCTTAAAGTTTTTTGATTTTTTTTTTTTTTTTACAGTTTTAAAGTCTCAATTTCATTGATTCCTGCTCTGCATGATTTTCTTGCTAATTTTGGTTTGGGGCTATTTTGTTCTGTTTCTCAAATATTGTAAGATTTCTCATAAGGTTATTTATTTGGGCTTGCTCTGCTTTTCTAATATGAGCATTGATTTGTAGTATCCAGCTGCAGCTCTAGATATTCCTGGGGGGAGGGATGGCAAGAGGATGGGAAAATAAAGAAAAGAGATGAAAGCAGAAGTCAGGTGGAGTCCTCTCTCCACAGGGGAGAAAAGGAACTGTGCTACCAGTACAGTGTGTTTATTTATGCATTTAGCAAGATAATATCACATGACACCTCGTTGCCTAGTAATCTGCCTGTACGGCAACCTGAGGGCTTGATGTTTTGAGGACTGGAGTAGCTTGTTTATGTAGCTTACCCTGGGCAGTCTTTGTTCTCAGACTGGCTTGTCTCACCCTGCAGGTGTGGTCAGTGGTCAATTTCCAGCTTCAGCTGCTCCCAACATTGATTACAATGAATTTTCCTCTTATGAAAATGTCCCAGAGATTTCACTGAGTTATACAGTCATTGTCATTAACTTTCAGAAATTTTACAATTTTTCTTTGATTTCATCTGTGACTTATTGGTTGTTTAGGAGTATGTTGTTAATCTTCCAGGAGATTTTGTCTTTTCTAAAATTTATTCTGTCATTGATTTCTACTTCCATTGCACAGTGGTCTGAATAGGATTATTTCAATTCTTTTATATTTATTTACACAGGCTTTGTAGACTAACATGTGACCAATTTTGGAAAAAGTACCATGTGCTGCTGAAAGAATGTACACTCCGTTGTAAAGGGATGAAATACTAATGATAGATTCTGCTAGCCTGAGTCTTAGCTGTCTCTAACAGGACATCCACCCAACTTGGTACTGGGCCAGAGAAGCAACTTATCTCTCTAAAAGTAACATCTATGTTCTCTTTCTCTTTCAGAGATAAACCTCCCACTCCCTTTTTGCATGTGCACGGAGCTCTCTCCATTCCCAAGACACCACAACCACCCAAGTACTCCACCCCGAGCCCCCAAGAAATCTTTATGTTTCCTGTTTTGTGCAAGCAGATACTCCTTCAAATCAGCTGTTATGTCATTTTGTCCACCTCCCAAACTCCTCCCCCAGTCAGACCCGATAAAAGTAGTTCCACTTCTTTGTTCTCAATAACAATGCTTGCAGCCCTCCTGTGACCACAATAAAGGCCTCTTTTCTACTTTGTTTGTCTATCATGCCAAAATCTTATCAAGATCTTATCACCTAATAAATAAATAAAAAGGGATGGAATACTCCGTCCCATATGTTCAAGGATGTGGTTCTGCTCTGAATGTCTGTTTTTTGTTTGACTTCTTTATGAAAGTGGGGTGTTAAATCTCCTACTACGATTGTGTTTATGTTTATTTTAACTTTTAATTTCAGCAGTTTTTGTTTTATGAAGATAGATGTTTCAATATTCAGTGCATATATGTTTATCAATATTATCTCTTCTTGTTGAAGTGTTCCTTTAACTAATATGTAATGACCTTGTCTTTACTAATCAATTTTAACTTGAAATTTACCATGTGTGTCAGTCAGGGTTTACTAGAGAAACAGACATAACACAAGATATACAAATGTATAAGAAATTACATGATTGGCTTACAATGGTCAGCCACAGAGTCAGATGAGGGAGCGTGCAGAGGGTATCCGCATGCTAGAGGCTGAAAGGTTCAGCCTAAGGGCTGGAGCTAACTGCAGTGTCCTGTGCAAGTCCACATCAGAAGACTGATGGGTCTGCAATGGAACACTGAAGAATCTATGACAGAAGGCTGAAGAGGCTACAACGAAGGCTAAAGAGTCTACAACGAAGGCTGAAGAGTCCCAGGTAGAAGCCAAATAGTCTGTGCCAGAAGCCAGAGATGATGTCCAAGTTGAAGGTGAAGACTGGTGCACCTCTGAAGAACCAGCAATCAGTCCCTCCTCATTTGCCTTTTATTGTATGCAGGTTACTACCCTGGGGTGGGTGTAGCACTCACACCATCTGTGTGCCCTCCTCTTGCACAGGCTGAAGATATTACAAACTAAGGACCCTGGCCTCTGATAAATCACTTAAACTTCTAACCTTCTTAAATTGACACAGTGAACAATATCTTAGAATGGTAAGGCATGTCCTCTACACCCCAGGATGTAGAGTTGCTGAGTCTCTTAGTTAAGCTTTTAAACTTCTCAAGTTGACACAGTGTATAAACCATAACACCATGTCTGATTTTAGAATTGCTACTCCTGCTTTTTTAAGTGTCCTGGTGAATGGAATGTTGTTTTCCATTTATAATTTTTAGTCTATGAGTATCTTTTTGAATTAGATGAGCTTCTTGAGTGCAATAGATTGTTGGATTCTGTTTTTTTATCTATTGTGCTGGTTTGTGTCTTTTGATTGGAAAGTTGAGCCCATTAACATTGAAAGACATTACTGAGGTGTGTTGGTTATTTACTATCATTGCCTTCTTTATCTTTTGATGTATCATTTGGTGTTCTTTTCCTGATGTTTTTTGTTGCTGTTTATACATTAACCCCATTAGTTTCCTCTGTGTTTTTAACTGTGTCCAATTCATTGTTTCTGTTGAGAATATTCTTGAGAATTTTCTCTAGGCTGATTTATCACTCATATATCTTATGAGCTGGTCTTTTTAATGAAAACAACCTATTTCTTGATCTGCTTTGAAGGATAGATTTGCTGAGTAGGTTAATCTGGGTTGAAAGTTATTTGGTCTGAGGAGTTGAAATACTTCACTCCAAGCTCTTCTGTTTCAGGGCTTCTGCTATGAAGTCTGCTATAATTCTAATTAGTTTACCTTTATGTGTGATTTTTAAAAATTTTTTCTTTGGTAGCCTTTAAAATTCTGGGTTTTTTGGATGAATATCTGTGATTTAATGAGGATGTGCTTTGGTGAACTTCTCCTTTCATCAAAATTATTTGGTGTTCTATAAGCATTGCTTACTTGTATTTTAAACTCTTTTCTTATATCTGGGAATTTTTTTCCCATAATTTCTGAAGCATGCTAATGAATCTATCCATGCTATCTTCTAGATTTTCTCTAACTCTGATTAGCCTTAGATCTAGTAGTTACTGGATGTCTTTTCTTGTTCTCTTAGTTTCTTTTTGGCTTCTTTGAGTTCTTTATCATATTTTACTATTTTGTCCCTGATATCAGACACTCAGTCTTCAAAATGGTCATTTCTGCAATCTATGAATTGTACACTTTTTGTTGTTGTTGTTGTTTTTGAGACAAGGTCTCACTATGCAGTTCAGGCTGGCCTTGAACTCACTTTGTAGTCCAGGCTGGCCTCAAACTCACAACAATTCTTCTGCCTCAGCCTCCCGAGTGCTGGGATTTCAGGCATGCACCACCATGCCTGGCTTTGTATACTGTTTTTTTTATTTCAGATATTTTTGTCTGACATCTTTTCAAGGATTCCGTGTTCTTGTTGAATCTGTCATTCAAATTTTTAACTGTTTTGGTTAGCTCATCCAGTTATTTACCTATTTACTCAAAATTCACTGTGAACATATTGAATGTAATTGCTGTAAAGTTTTAGTTTATTTCTTCTTCATTTTTAAAAATCTTTTTTAAACAGGGTTTTGCTATGCAGTGCTGGCTGACCTTGAACTCAGTTTAAAGACCAGGCTGGCCTCAAACTCACAGTTATCCTTTTGCCTGAGCTTCCTGAGTACTGGGATTACAGGCATACTCCACCATGCCTGGCTTTCATTTCCTCTTCAAACTCATCTATTTTCTTCACCCCAAGAAATTTTCATAGATTTCTACTACCTAGTATTTGTTTTCTTCTCCCTTCGTGATCCCTTACCCTGCCTTGGGGGAGTTTAGGGGAGCCTCAGAGATCTTCTCTTTCCTTGTTTCCCCATTCTCCTACTTGTATCTATTTATTTGCTTATGTATCTATATCTATACCATCTATAGCTATAATATCTATTATACACATATATATTTTTAAAAAATATATATAGCCCTTCTTTTTTCTCCTTTCCCTTCTTGGGGGGATTATTGCAGGTTGGAGACTAGAGAAGTGAGGAGAGTTTATGGCTTATATGAAGCTTTTTAGTAGGATGCTTTTTCACTGTAAATAATTTTGTTTTGTATGCTCAGTGCTAGTATTTACTCCTACTGTTATTTACTTTATTTCAACTCTGTGCTTATGTTTTCCAAAAGAATCACTTCTATTTATAGCACCATCCACAGATTCAACCTTATAACACTTCTATATGACAGTCCTTGCAGTTACTCTTCCCTCCTCTGACTATTCTCTATGCAGATAATGACAGTTTATTATTTGTGGTTGCTCTTCAGAGAGGTAAGCGAGGTGAGGTGGGGAAAAATGGGGGTGATTTAAAAGGAAGACTAGAGGTAGATGAGAATAAAAGAGTGATGCAGGGCCTGATTTTATTGAAGTACTTTTAGTTGAGTTGATGGTTTAGTTTGAACTTTCAGAAAATATTTTGCATAGGCAAGGGTGAGATACCAATGAAAGGAAGTTCAATTTGTGATTGAGGAAAGCTATGTGATTGCCAGAACTTGCTTATAGGGAGGACAATAAGCTGGGTAAAATATGGAAGAACCGAAGACCTAGGATGGGGACGGTAGAGGAATAATACTAGTAAAGATTAAGAGTGAATGTGAGGAGTCTAAGAATGGTGAATTTAAAAATTTGGGAGGAGTTTACATGTTTGGAAAAAGAATATATATATGTTAATAACATTGTCTCAGAGGTCTGAGGTGAAGAAACTGGATAAAGAGCTGAGATGAGGGAGAGAAACTAGATACCTATTTAAATCAGTTAATGAAAGAACAAATATACAAGAGTAGCAACCTAATACATATAAAACCATGAGAGAATGTAACATAACCCCGTGTTACTAAATAACTCAAGAAGCATATAAAAATTTAAACCAATAAGATGCCCAATGGAAATACAGATTAGCTATTCCAATGAGGTGTTGCATATGTGATTTCCAAGTAGCTTCTTTGCCAAAGAGTCTGAGTGTTCACACCCCAATTACTCCTCTGATCACCACTCCACTGCAGAACTGCGGTTAACTCAGACTCAAGACTTCTTTCTGCCAGGTTGCTTCTAAGGAGCTTTTACTATTGCCTTTGGACATCTATCTTCAGGTTTCTAGTTCAGACTCATAAGCCTTCCAGTGCAGAGTCCTGTGTGAGCACCATGCTTTGACTTTTGATGGAATCCTCCAGCTCTCCAGTGCAGTCAACCCTTTTGCATTCTTCCACCCCTGACCCTGATGCTACAGGCAACCATTGTAAGGCTAACTTATAAATATCTATCTGCCTGTCTGTCTGCCTGTCTCTATCTCTCATCACCTGTATATTAACCTGTTTCTCTAATGAACTCTAACTGTTACAGATGGTGTTTTTGGTGGGAATTTGATTTTAACTGCAAGTTAGAGGAATTGTCATAGTAACAATAATGATTGTACTGCTCCTGAACAAGAGATATCTATGCATTCATTTATATTTCTTTTGCTTTCTTTCACCCATGTGTCAAAGCTTTCTGAATGCATATTTGTAAATACTAAATCTGTCCAAAAATGTATGCATCAGGAAAAGAAAAACTTATATAAATATTTTAATATTAAATGTATTGAGACATCATGAGATTAACACAAGTTAGCTTTGGCTTCTACAATTAAAAGAGGGGCTCAAAGTGATGGTCATTGTCTTCCAGACATTGATTAGTATGGTGAACTTCTGAAAAAAAATGGTAGATCCTGTATTTTGTTAAATTTCATTGCTTCAGTGTCTGGGATAGTAAATACTATACATGACATTTTAAAACTCCTTCTCTTTCTCCCTCTTTCCATTCCTCCTTCCCCCAACCTCCCTCCTTCTCTCATTGCCATTTTCCTTTGTTTCCTGTGAACTTAACCCTGGGTCTTGCACACCCCAGCCAACCAATCACTGAGCTATACCTTCAACCCATTTTTAAAACTAATGTATGTTTATTTTACAGAATAGTGATGTTCATTTTTGGAAATCAGTACATGTATATAATGTATCTTGTCCATTTCAGTTCCTTTATCTCCTGCTTTCCTCCTCCTCCCTTGATTCTTTTTTCCTATCTCCAAGAGTTTGTCTTCTTAAAAATTTTAGCCAGGCATGGTGGTGTATGCCTGTAATCCCAGTACTTGGGAGGTTGAGGCAGGAAGATCACTGCAAGTTTGAGGCCAGCATGGGCTATGAAGTGGGTTCAAAGCCAGCCTGAACTGCGTAGTGAAACCCTATCCCAAAAAGACAAAAAAAAGTCACCTTTTTTCCACATTTCAATCATTTTTACATAAAATCAGACTTTGTTAAAAGTCAACTAACACTCAGATGTGATCCCAGTATTTCTGGGATCTTTCCAATGGGCAAGCTCTAAGCATCTTCCAAGTTTTTCCATGCCAATCAGTCTATACTTTCCTTATTTTTGATTTCTTTTTGTTAAAATGTATTCTTACTGGGAAATGACTCATTTTCTTTAGGTTCCAGTTTAATGCAACAGATTTCTCATATCTGACTTTTAATTGTAATTCTTTTTTTTAAATTTTTCTGTGGAATTCTTTTTTTTTTTTAATATTGGAGTTTGAACCCAAGGGTCTTTTGCATGCTGGGCATGTACTGTACCACTGGGCTACACTCACAACCAAACTTCATAATCCTATGTATGTCTGCTATATTTTATAAACACTGCTTAGAAAAATATGCTTCTTAGCCTATCTTGTTTTTTATTGAGAATTATCTTGTTTGAAACTTTCTCAGAATAATCTTAATGAGTTTTAATTAATTTCTGTTTAATAAAACATCTTTGGGTTGGAGGTGTAGCTCAGTAGCAGAGCATTTCCATAGCTGGCATGAGGCCCTGGGTTCCATTCCCAACACCACAAAAATAAATCTTTGGAAGGGAATTGTTTTTAAAGATCGTATACTTATTTACGCAAATATTACAGGGTTCATATGAAAAACCATTAAGGAACTACTGTTTTTTTAAACATTACTCAAAGTGTTCTATAGAGAATAATCCAAAGTGAAAACAATGAGATAACTTATTTGTGTATATGTTTAAAGTGACAAGGTGTTGTTTTGTTATTATTGTTTTGTTTTGTTTTGCAGAGGTAGTAGGGTTATATTTGTTATGGTTTGTGCCTAAATGTCCCCTCCCCAAAGCCTTACATCATCATATGTGGGGCTTTTTCAGATCATTTTTCAGAGGATCTAGATTTTATGATATTGGGATTAAGGATGAGTGATTACTAAACCCACTCTACTGATTGGCTTGGCACCACCCTAATCCTGGCCACCTAGATACAATATAAAAGAGGTAGAAAGAGACTGTTAAGGCCCCTATCATTGTTTTTGTTATCTTGTGGGCCCCATGAACTGTTCTCTGTGATGCTCTTCTGCCAGGCCACCCTGTCTTGGAGCCAGTTAATTATAGACTGAAACCTCTACAAACTGGGATAAACTTTTCCCCCTTTAACTTTGGGTATTTTGTCTCAGAAATGAGAGAAAAGTAACTATGACAATATTCAATATATACTTCTTTATTCTTTTTGTATCAACAGAGTTTGAGATTTTTGAAAAATATCACTGATGTAATTCAAACCTGAAATCAATTCTTGCTCTACCATTATTCCTAAGTGAAACCACATCATCAATTCCTGCTGTGTCAGGTCTGTGAGAAGCCCTTTGTACTAGGTGGGCATCCCTCTTGTCAACTTTGCACAGGAGTCTAAAGATAATAACATGGGACAGGCATGAGTCAAGTCAGGGACTGTTTATGGTTGGTGTGTGACAAGAGGTGGATCTAGCTGAGCAGTGTGAGTCCCTGGAGTGTAGCTTTGGGTCTATACCTTGCCTCCTTCTCCCTCTTTCTCTGTTTTCTGGTCACCATGAAGTGAGCAGCCACCTCTGCTACATGTTCCCACTACCATGATCCTCTGCTTCCACTCAGGATAAAAGCAATGGAGCCAGCTGAACATGACTGAAACCCCTGAAAACATGAGCCAAAATAAACATTTCCCTTTGTAAATTGCTTTTCTTTGGGGGAGGGGCTTATTTTGTCACAGCAACAGAGTTGACTAATGTAGATGGATCATTTATATACTACTAAAAGAATGGAATTAAATAAGAAATGTGTTTAAGAATATTCACAGACATTTAGTCATAATGACCAAAAACTAGGAAATAACCCAGATGTTCTACTATAGTAAAATGGGTGAAGAAATTATAATGCACCCATACAGTAGAATAATATTTAGCAAGACAGATTGCCAAACTCCTGAAGCATCCTGTGTGAATCTCACAAACCTTGTACTAAATGAGGCAGCTTGACAAAAAATAATATATACTGAATTATTTTAAGCAAATGAACTTATAGTGAAAAAAATCAGAGCAGCGACTCCCATCTATGAGCACAAAAAAAAGTACCAGGAAGGAACACAAGATAATACTATGGAGAAAAATGAAAGTATTCTTAAAAGTGATAAAGCAAGAGTGGTAAGCCACAGAGAAAGAGCCTCTCAGAGAGTTGCCACCCAGACGCTGGAATATAGCAATGTGAAGAAGATAAGGAGGGAAGTGGGTCCCTTGGACCCAGGAAGGATCTGAGGCATGAATTGAAGCCCCCAGAGAGAGAGGAAGAGAGAAACTTCAATGGAGAAGAAGGTAGATGGCAGTGCCTCTTCCCTGAGATGGGACTTGCTGCTCAAGAGGAGTGGTTCAAACCTGTGGACACATGGTGACAGTGATGGCTGGTGACTCCAGAGGCCTCTGTGGAGAGACATAGGAGTTGAGGGCAGCAGTGGATGTGAATGACTGCACTGGCTGGCTATAGAGGGCTCAGCCTTCCCATGGGAGACAGCAACTGGCCTAGAGCCATCTTGGAGACAGCTGAGATCAGAACTCATAACTGCTGCTGGCTACATCTAGTGGTTCCCAGCTGGGCTCAGGCCTGCAGAAGATGCTCAGATAGCAGTGAGCTGAATGAGTCTGGTTTTGGCCAGAAAGTGCAGTCTTGCTGAGATTATCCATTACCCCATCAAAAAGCTACTGCCAGCTTGCAGGGATAGATCAGCATGGATCAGGACTCTGTCTCCACAGGTTATCTACCAGTAAAAGCAGAGACAAACCTGGAAGTGGATTTTTTCCTCTCTTTTGTTTGTTTTTTGTTGTTGTAGTGGTGGGTTTGTTTCTGTTTTTTGCTTTTTTATTTTCATTTTTTCCTACTTAACTATTTGATACTGTTTTTATATGAGTGTGCATGTGGTTTCTAGCCTCTTTGTGGTTGTGGTTCTGTTCTGTTCTTTTTATCTCTTACTTCTCTCTTTCAGTCCAGTCTTCTGCATCAGTTTCCCAAAGTTAGCATGATTCCCCAACCTTACATTTAATCTCTTTCTCTTCTTCTACTTCTCTATTTTCTCTTTAACCCATTTTAAGTTTTAACCCCCGAGGACAAAATTGATGTATTAAGGACTTGTATACTGCATATAATTTGTTTTGCTATAGATTTTGTTATATAACCACAAATCTAGTTCATATGGTTAAAAGTGTCAAATTAATGGTTACCTCAGTTTGTCCTTTTCTAGGTTGTGTTTGATGCTATTGGTACCACTGTAGTCAAAAGTGACATAATTGTTCCAAATAGCTGTTTGTCCTGGTATCCCATGACTGAGATGGGCTAAGGGTCACAGAAAATACTGTGGCACAGTGCCAAAGAACTAGAGACTGGGCCAAGCAAGTAGCAACTTCTCATCTCCAATAAATTGAAGAGGTAGGATCTTCCAGTTCACTCAAAACCCAAAAACTAACTACAACTGGAACATACCTCAGAGAAGTAGTCATTACCTAAGTGTCCTAAATACTAGCAATAAAGCAACACACCATAGACAATTTCAAGCATCACCCCATGTATTAAACTAAAAAAAAGAAAGAAAATGAGAAGACACTTAAACAAGATACAACCCCAGACATCCAGTTTACCAAAGGCAAACTGAGGGGCAATGAGGTAGGGCAATTTGAAAGCCTCCCACCTGGCCTCCCTGAATTGGTAACAACAAAGCAATTGAATAGGCTCTGGGAAAAATCAAATCAGAAATAATCTCTCAAATAATTGCAGAGATGGTGTCCAAAATAAAGACCATGCTTAGTAATGCTAGAGCAGATACTGACAAAAAATAGTTGAGTTTAAGAAAATTATGAAAGCCATGAATGCTCAGCATAGGAAAGAAATGTAATTCATGAGGCAGATTCAAGCACATATCCAGGAGAATAAAAATTCCATTGAAAATATTTGCATCAGATTAAGCCAATGTGAGCACAGGATTTTAGATAGAGAAGATAGGCTTGCAATTAGCGATACTGAAAACAAAGATTTCTCAAAAATAGCAAGGGACCATGAAAAATCAATCCAGCAGCTGCTAGATGAGACAAAGAAGAATAACTTATGACTAATTGGAGTCGATGAAAAAGCATGAGATACCAAAAAATGATATAAAAAACTGTTCACAGATGTCATGGAAGAAAACTTGCCTGGTAGAGAAAGATTTACATGCAGATAAGTGAGGCATACAGAACTACATTTAGTTATGATCAAAAAAAAAATTTACAGCCAGGCACATCATAGTCAAGATTCCAGAAATTCAACACAAGAATAGAATCTTAAAAGTATTGGGAACTACTGAAGCGGAAATTGACTACACCTATGGGGGCTGGCCAGCCAGGTCTGAGAACAAAGACTGCCCAGGGCAAATCACAAAAACAAGTGACTCCAGGGCCCAAAACATCAAGTACTTAGGTTGCCATACCTACAGACTACTAGGCAATGGCGTGTCATGTGACATAAAGTTGCTAAATGTATAAATGCCCCTAGAGTGAGAGGGAGTTTCTTTCCTCCCATCAGTAGAGAGGGCTCCACCTGATCCCAGCTTTCATCTTTTCTTTATTTTCTCATCCTCTCATGGGTCTTGTCCCTAGGAACCTCAAGAGCCATGCCGGTCGTGGCATAAAAGCTGTTAGGGAAAACAAACAAATCACCTATAAAGGAAACCACCTCAGAATCACAGTTGACTTCTCAGCACAAACTCTCAAGTTAAGGAGAGCTTGGAATGAAGTATCTCAAGTTCTAAAGGAAAACAACCTTCAACCCAGACTGATGTACCCTGTAAAACTATCTTTCAAAATTGATAGAGAAATAAGATACTTCCATGACAAAGAATATCTGAGGAAATTTATAATCAACAAACCAGGACTCCAAAATGTTTTGAAGGACATTCTAGAAAGCGATAACAAGAACTACAACTCCATGAACCCCAAAAGAAGAAACCCACCAGGCAAGGCAAACAATTAAAGGCGGGGCGGGGGGAGAGGGAGCCAACAACAGGAAAAAGTGGTAAAGAGTGTATTCGTTAAAACTGTGTAGTTAAAATTTATGCCTTTCAATATATGTGTGTACCTCTGGCCTCACAAAAAAGAAAAGATCTTAAAAAATTAAGTTTTGGAGGTAGTGAGTTGTAGTGTTAGAGAAATAAAAATAACACATGGTTAACAACTCTTAAAACTGAGTGACAGGTCTATTATTCAGTTTATTTTATATACTTCTAACATTTTCTGTAATAAACACTTGTATAAAAAGTCAAGTTGATCTATGATGTTAGCTTGTAGAGAGAGGCTGGCTCCATTTCCTTGTTATATAGGTATGTTCACTTCTTAGTATGTACAGTATTGCACTTTACATGAACATTTTGTGCATGTATTTCTGTATGTATGCTATTCATCAATAAAAATTTAAACGTTAAATATTGGCACAAAAATCCTAAGCACCTGCTTGGCAAGTGTGAGGTCATGAGTTCAATCCCCAGTGCCAAAAAAAGAATCCTAACCCAGTATCTGGAAAAATATTGCAGTATTGTTCTGTTTTAAATTGGGACATGTTTGCTCAAGACCTCATTAGATCAATTTAATATTTTGAAGTATTTATGTCCCATTCCCTGAGTGACCCTTTAGATCTTCAATTTGTATCTCAATTTAGTAAGCAGTATGGTCTTTATTTTAAGCTGTTTAGTTGTACAATTTATGCATAATGATCACATTCATCATTGGAAATTTGTACCTATACATGATATATTTTGATTCCTCTTTTTTCCCATTCCACTCTCCTCCCTTCAACACTTCTTCCCCTCTTTAGTTACAGAAACTTAGTTTCCATTTTATACTTCTTTTCTCATTTTTCTTTTCCCTTCCTTCCTTTCCCCCTCCCCTCCCTATCCCCTTCCCATTTGAACAATTTCTTCCTATTTCACAATATCTTTTATATATTTTGGTCCTTATTTACACCTTCAGTTTTTCAGACCAGTGAGACAATGAGATATTTACATGTGTGTCCAATTTATTTTGATTTATACTTCACTCCAAGCTCTCCTTGACTTAAGGGTTTGTGTTGAGAAGTCTGCTGTGATTATGATGGATTTTCCTTTGCAGGTGATTTGTTTCTTTTCTTTAACAGCTTTTAATATTTTGTTCTTAGCTGGGCATGGTGACACACGCCTTTAATCCCAGCACTTGGGAGGCTGAGGTAGGAGGAGCATTGCGAGTTTGAGGCCAGCTTGGACTACAATGTGAGCGCAAGGCTGGCCCGAGCTACATAATGTGACCCTATCTCAAAAAACTAGGGCTTGGAGTTTGGCTCAGTGTCTTAAGCGCCTGCGTGCCAGGCATGAGGTTGTGAGTTTGATCCCTGGTACCACAAAAAAAATATTTTGTTCTGTGATAAATTTCAGGAATCCTGATTATTATATGCCTTGATACAGATTTATTTTGGTCATGACTAATTGGAGTCGCATATGCCTTATTTATGTGTATGTTGAATTATATATTCATGCTGGGAAGTTTTCTGACATTGCTTCTGTGAACAGTTTTTATATTTGTGCTGTCTCCTGCCTTTTCATTGACTCCAACTCATCTTGTGTTGTTCTTTTTTGCATCATATTTTAGCCGTAAGATTAACTTTTCATGGTTGCTTGCTATTTTTAAGAAATCTTTATTTTCATGATCACTCACCACAATCCTATCTTCTAGATCTGATATTGTTTCCTCACCTTGGTTAATTTGGTTGCATATGGTTTCAATGAAATTTTTAATCTCCTAGATCTCTGCATGTATTTGTTTCATGGATACCATTTTTTTTCTGTGTTGGGCATTCATAGTGCCCACCATTTTTCTAAAGTCCTCTATTTTTTTATCAGTGTCTTCTCTAGGGTCTTTGAGCAAGTCCTTCATTTTGATCATCATTTCTTTGTTTATCTGAGAGATTATTTCTGATCTGATTTCCTCTATAGCCTCATTCATCTATTCTTCTTTTTCTGGAGCTATTATTTCAGAAAATTCAGATGGATCACTTCTGATTTCCTCTGTCTTGTTTTCTGCTGGTCTCATCCTGGGTGGACTGGAGGTCTGGGGTTGCATATTTCCTCTGTGTCTTGTCATTTTCTATTTTTTATTTTAATTTGTTTTCTATATTGATGCTTATAAATCACTTATGGTAGGTAGCTTTATAACTCATATTGAGGCTTCCCTAGGAAATGCCTATTCCTTAGAGATGTCTTCTAGGTGTAGTTGGCTCTTGGCCTTTGTTTCTGTCTTAAGATCTTACCTTCCTAATTTACTGGGGATGAGAAGTTGCTATTTGGATTCACACCCAGTCTCTTTGGTACTGGACTATGGTGGTGACTATGATCCCAGACCATCAGAGTGTTGTCATATAAGGGAGAACAACTGATTACAATAGGTATGACACCCTGGCAAAAATAGTACAATTAGCAATAAAAAACAGTAGCATCAAGAACAAGCTGGTAATCGATAAACTGTGCTAACTATGAATTTGGTACCTGTCTTAGTTACTTTTCACTCATTGCTGAGACAAAATATCTGATGCCCAAAATTAGGGAAGGAAAGGTTTATTTCTTACAGTTCTCAGGAGTTTCCATCCACAGTTAGTTGGTGCCAAGGCAGCATGGCATGGCGTGGCAGCCATTCATGGTGGCCACCAAACAGCAAGGTGAACCAGTGAGAGAGAAAGAGAAAGGAAGACCCACGTTCCATCCACCTTACTCTGTAAGTCGGCTCCACCCCTGGGCGGGTGCAGTACTTACATTGCCAATCCCAGCACCAGATAACAAACCAATCACAAATGCCAGACTCAGCCCCATCCATGACACAATTATATGAGGATTTGGGGGGACACAGGACCAACCATACTATAACATTCACCCCGGGCCCCCAATGACTCATGTACATCCTTAATCTGAAAGACATTTAGTCCATCTCCAAGAATTGCCAAAGTCCTAACAGTTTCAGCATTGTTGAAAGGTTCAAGTTCCAATCTCCTCTGAGATCTATGGCAAACTTTTAACTATAACCCCCTGTACAAATGAAAATAAGTTACACACTTCCAAAATGCAAAGGCACAAGATAAACATTACCATTCCAAAAGTTACAAACAGAGGAATACAAAGCATTGGAACCATAGCAAGTCCAAAATCTAGCAGGGCGAACGTTAAGTCCTGGAGTTCTCTGCTCAGCATCTGAAGCAATCTGATTGCAAGTTCCAAAAGGCTTGAGTGAGTCCACCCAAATGGCACTTTCCAGGGTCTTAACTTTCATAGCTTTCCTTGGATGATCCATGTTCCTTGGCTTCACCCTTACATCTTTACACATTGCCCTCTGCAGGTGGGGCAGAAGCTGCCTTATCCTTAGAATCTGTGCATTTTCTTTGCACCTAAAACCAGTGCCACATGGATGCCACCAAGGTCTGCTGCCAGTTGGAACAGTAGCCAGGCTTTCCTCTCTCTTGGCTGTAAGGGTCAACTGCCTGGGTCGCTGAGCTCTCTGAACCTGATTGTGAGGAACAGGCTCTCTATGCCACTGCCATTCTGGAATCTGGTGTGGCTGCCACAATTCTAGAACCTAGTGCAGCTGCCATCCTTTTGAAACCTCCTGTGGCCTCTGTCACCACTCTGGAACATGGTGCTCTGCAGCTTTTTCCTCCAAGCAAACTCTTTCACTTTTGCTGACTTCAGGCTGCAAAGGGTGGAGGCCCACTGCTTCCCAGGATGCTCTCAGACCATCTTTTTTATTCCTTTGTTCCTTCTCAGCAATCAAGGTCTCAGCTCTATTTTTACAGTCCACAGCTTCCTGGCCAGACTCACAAGTTTTTAAATCACCATGCTGGGCTCTTTGCCCTTCATTTCCAACATAAATCTGGCTAAGAGCCCCCAACAGTAGCCAGGCCACCGTTTCAATATTTGGCTGCCTTATAATTTCTTTTTCTAGACTAATCAGTCCTTTGCTCTTAATCTCAGTCTCAGGCAAAGTCTCTGGGCATGGGCAGAATGCAGGCAAACTTTCTGCCAAGCCATAACACACATCATGTGGAGTCCAACAACCAATGCAGTCCTTTTTCCCAGCTGAAACTTCCCAAGCCTGGCAGGCTTTCTATCAGCCTTATGGTCACCTGAGCTCTGACCAGAATCCTCCCTACTGAACAGCCTAAGCTGTTCTAGCTCTATGCATTTAGGTGACATCTCCAAACCTTTCCAAACTCTTCCCACAAGAGCCTGGTCTTTATTGGCAGGCTTTCTATCAGCCTTCTGGTCTTCTGAGCTCTGAACAGAATCTCCCATATAGAACAAGCTAAGCTGTTCCAGCTCTATGCATTTAGGCGACATCTCCGATCTTTTCCAAACTCTTCCTGCAAGCCATTTCCAAAGGCTCTTGAACCACATGGTCAGGTTTAGTCACAGCAACAGCCCCACTCCTGGTACCAAATTCTGTCTTAGTTACTTTTCACTTGTTGCTGAGACAAAATACCTGATGCCCAAAATTAGGGAAGGAAAGGTTTATTTCTTACAGTTCTCAGGAGTTTCCATCCATAGTTAGTTGGCTCCAAGGCAGCATGGCATGGCGGGGTGGCCATTCATGGTGGCCACCAAACAGCAAGGCAAACTGGTGAGAGAGAAAGAGAAAGGAAGACCCAAGTTCCTCCCGCTTACTCTGTAAGTTGGCTCCACCCCTGGGCAGGTGCAGCACTCACATCTTCAATCCCAGCGCCAGACAACAAACAAACCACAAATGCCAGACTCAGCCCCATCCATGCCACAACTATATGAGCATTTGGGGGGGACACAGGACCAACCACACTATAACAGTACCTTTAACCTTATGAGCAAGAGCTACAGTTACTTAACAAAGTCCAACATAAAGCAGGAGCTTTTATGCTATGAGTTTCCCCTTAGAGTGATTTTACCCTGTGAGTGGGTGGGAAGAAATTTAACAGTGTTAGGAGGAAAAATATAGAGATGAAGAGAAACATAGTACAAGCAAGGGTGAAGAGCAAAAGACAATCGCCCAAGCTTTGGGAGACTGGAGAAGAGGACAGGAGAGAAAATATGGAGGAGAAAGTCAATGAATATTGAAGAAAACCAGAAAAGTTAGAGGCAATGTTCACTCACATAAAAAAATCAAGAAAGACAGTTGAGGAAAGAGGAAAAAAGCTGACATAACAAAACAAACAATAAAAGTAAAAACCTAAAACACCAAAAAAAAAAAACCCACATTAAATTGCTCTGATCCTTTCAGTTCTGTGATAGTGTCCATGTCAAAGCCCAAATCTGTGTTCAGTAACCCTGCCAATTCAGCAGTAGGACTGGGCTCAGGGCTGGGTGCTGGGTGCAGGGCTGATCTTGATCTCTGGTTGTGGGGGCCAGGGAAAAACTTCATCCAGCAGCTTTCTGGATGTCCCTTGTCAGCTCACCCATGTCTCCTTACTTTATCTGGGTCTGTGTCACTCGCCCAGGTGCTTTGGCATTCTCTGACAGAGACAGACCAAGGCTGCTCCCTGTCCTGTGTACAGTCAGTCCCTCCTGGTCCTCGTACAGCCTTCTCTGTTCTACCCCTCTGTGTCTCTCTCCTCTAATGCTGCTGGGAGCAGGTAGGGGAAGTTCTGTTGGCTGATTCATTGTCCCTGCTCTCTCTTGTTTTGTGCTGTTGGGAGTAGGATGGAAGGAGCGCTGACTTTCCTCTTGTTGTCAGGCTGCAGTTTAAGAATGCT
Source organism: Dasyprocta punctata (assembly GCA_004363535.1). Lineage (NCBI taxonomy): Eukaryota > Metazoa > Chordata > Mammalia > Rodentia > Dasyproctidae > Dasyprocta > Dasyprocta punctata. Next base: position 26,504 of record RJWM01016937.1, on the reverse strand, counting down.
TAAGTCAGATGCCCTGGGAGTAGGGTATGAGGGTTAGTGTTGTTCCACTCACTACCTTCACCTTGCCACTGCAGTCCCTAACCTTGTTGTCACTAGAGGTTTCAGTTAGCCACTGTTGCTTACAAGGAAAAAAAAAAAAGGAAAAGAAAAACACCTGGCAGCGCATGGCGGGTGGGATGGGGAACAGATTCCTGGTCTCTCTGTGTGTGCTGGCACAACTTGACATCCAGTACCAATGCCTTATATCCCAAATTTATCTGGCGTTGCTTCAGTTTTCCACCCCATGACTTTGTCAACATGTCCTATTGCTGCTCCAGTTGATATGCAGAATCTGTTCCCCAGACCATGCTTGTGGGCTAGTCTTATTTGCTATGGCCCATATAAAGTTCTACGAAACATTAGTTTGGTACCTAAACTGGAAAGATCTTGAATATATATATATATATATATATATATATATATATATATATTCATTCTTTCAGAACTCTGCTGTGTCTATAAGCCCACATTATCCCACCAAAGTGTGACACTTCAAGGGAAGATGAAACAAAGTGCTCCTGTTTACAGCCAGCTCACCCTCTGAAACTGAGCCACCTTGTAGACCATCAGTTAACCAAACATACCAGGAGCCAAACTGAACCCAGCCTAAATTGTTGACCAGCCCATTCATGAGGCAATAAATTTTGAGAGGGCTTATTAGCCAGTAACAGATAACTAGTATGCCCAAGATGCCAGGATTCAAGGACATATAAACTGCAAATTATCTGGCAAATACTACGTAGCATATAGGTACAGAGTTTCTTTTTCCTTAATTTGAATTTGGGTGTCTGGTTAGATGGTGCTGAGTTGTACAGAAATATATGTAGAGAGAAGGAAAATAAGACATCCACAGCATGGTAGTTTGGTTCAAGGTCAAATGACGAAATGAGAAATTTGTAAACTCTGGAGGTTCAAGGCTGTGGACAGATCTGAAGGCTTCTGCCTCTTGGGCTCATCTTCCTTTGTTAGTCATTTGATCTCTGGAAGGGGGATAGTCCTGTACCTAGCAGCAGACGAAGCAGTGGTGTTCCCCCTGCTGTCTCTCAAGGCACTGCCCCTTCTTAGACCTGAGGAGATAGGTATATTGGTAAGAAATGGGTAATCCTCTTCTCTGGCATAAAAGGGAGGGGCTCAGGCTCTTTGCCTCACAGAGATCAGGGGAGACATAGCTCTCCAAGATGGAATGTGTGAGATGTGCTAGAGGCTTAAAATAGTATATATAGAGGCTGCCTAAAAAAATGTATACACAATTCAGGAAAGGAAAAATTTGAGTAAATATTTTATACTGAATTTATTGAGACATCATGAGATTAATACAAGTTACCTTTGGCCTCTTCAATTAAAAGAGGTGCTCAAAGTGGTGGCCATCAACTTCTAGACATTTATCAGTATGGCAAACTGCTGAAGTGCGTACACATTTTTTGGCGGACTCGATATACACTATATACACTTAATAATTTTATATTGATCACATATAATAATATTTTGGGTGTATTGCACTAAGTTACTACAAAAATTTCACTTCTTTTTAATATTTTAAATGTGAATTTAAAATTACACCTGTGTTTCACATTTTATTTTTGTTGGACATCACTGCCTTAGGGGATCGCCTATCATTTCAAAGTTCAGGCTGCCTCCTCAGCAGATCAGAGACCAGAAAAGTTTATTGAATTTAAAAATAGTTGTCATTATATTCTTACTATAATCAGTAGTCAGCAATATATTAACATAGTCAACAATACTCACATATATAATCCATAAATTGACATGATTTTACATATAACGTTACATGCAAAGATTCCAATGGTGAACTAGATTCCTGCACTTGCAGGAGGTTCTGCCCCAAAACTGGGGCAGCCAGAGGTCCGGGGTTCAATCTTCAGCACCAGAGGGAAAAAAAAAGTGTTGCGGTCCCAAACCTGTCATCCTGGATTCAATCGACCAAGGGTGTTGATGTCGCCTGTTACTCAAGGCACGAGGGGGTGGGGCCTGAAGGCTGTCCAATCAGAGGCACCGAGGTGAGGCCTGCCCAATGAGGCACACAGCCAGAACGGATAGGGCGGGCTTTCACAGTCTCGCGGGCCTTTGTGTGGAGCCCGCCAATCTTAGTATCTGTGTCCCGGCTCCTCCTGCCTGCTCGGATGTCCTGCGCGTCCTCGGTGTCCCTGCAGCAGCGTTTGTCGTCCTGTTGCTTGCAGGGGTGGGAGAGGCACAGTAAGGTCGCCGGCGGCCCGGGAAATGGTGAGTGTGCGGCCCAGAGTCCCGGGACGGGGTGGGCGGCTGCTTGGAACCGCGGGAACTGGCTCTACAGGACCAGGCCTCCGCGAATCTGCAGGTCCCACTCTGCTCTGGACAGCTCGGCCTCGGTGTACTCGGCTGCGGACGACACCTGGGGCCTTGTACCCTCCCTGCGCGGTGACTTCTCTGGACAGCTCGGCCTCAGTGTCCTCGGCTGCGGGCGACGTCCGTGCGCTTGTCCCCTCACTGCGCGGTGACCTCTGCCCTCGTTGGAGGCCCCTCTGTCCCCCGTCCCTCCCTAGATTGCGTGGTGCGGACTGTGAAAATCCTTGGGAGAGTCCCTACCCCGAATAGGGTTCCTGCGTTAGAAGAGCCGTGGTCCTTAGAGTTCCCAGTTCTTCTTTCGTCCCCAAAGGTTACGCGTTTTCACTGGAGCTTTTTAAGTGTGGGAAGCAGGGTCTCAAACCCACAACTATGTTCCTGGTGCTCTTCCTAGGTCTGAGCATAAATTCCAAAAATTCCAGCTCCCTGACCAAATTCTTAAATGCCTATTTCCCCTTTCCGCAGCATTATCAATTACTTGTTCCCCATGTTACATTTCAAAACACAGTATTTTGTTATTTTTTTTCTCCAAGTATTGGGAGGTGCTTTTAAAAACATTTATTTTCTGTTTGTGAACATTCCACACGAATGAAAAGTAGAAGGGGATTACTACACCTTGTAAAAAATTTGTGTGTGTCTCTCCTCCTTTTGTCCAGAATGTCTTTTGGTTAAGCGTCCCCCTTGGTGACACTATGGGTAACCTGCCCACCGCCTACCCTTCCATCTTTCCCTGGATCTGGATTTCAGAACTGCCCACCACTGCTGTGTCCCTGGTCTCTTAAGAGTGTCTAGTTCATATCAGTCCCTAGTCCTCTCCTGCTAAATATCCTGAGGTGTGGGTGGAACCTCTCTGGAGAACTGCTGGATGTCCTGAAAGTAGGGGGAATCTGGAACACCCTCTTGTAAAAGGCTCTTCAGCTGTTGCCATATCTTCACTACTGTTAACAGTGCTACAGTGAACTGAGAGTGCAGCCATCTCTTCAACATTCACATTTCGATTCCTTTGTATACATCCCCTTACTTAGGTTTGCTATATCCTATGGTAGTTCTAGTTTTAGGGTTTTTTGTTTTTGGCACTGGGGATCAAACTCACAACCTCATGCCTGCCAGGCAGGCGCTTAAGCCACTGAGCCAAACTCCTGGCCCTAGTTTTTTGAGACAGAGTTGCACTATGTAGCTCAGGCCGGCCTTGGCCTCACATTGTAGCGCAAGCCAGCCTCGGACTCACGACGCTTTTCCTACCTCAGCCTCCCAAGTGTTGGGATTAAAGGCATGTGCCACCATGCCCAGCTTTAGTTTTAGTTTTTTGAACAATTTTTATACTACGTCCATGTCCAGTCCATAGCGCTTCCAGAGCTTGGAAGTTTAGGCTGCAGTCCCTCACATGGAAGATGTTAAAGTTGTTACACTCAGTACATGGACAGTTCCAGGAGGAACTGATATATGGAAGGTTGTCCCTGGGATGAGCTGGGGGAGTGGGATTGGGAAGTGCTGAGCTCCCACTCAAGGGAAAGTTTGTAGTTTGCTTATTCCATTAACCCACTGATGAGAACTAGATAGAAACTCAGCTGTCAACAACCAATTTGCACAGTGTGCTGGAAAATCCCTTCTAGGGAGAAACTGATCTGTTGAGTTTTAACCCCTTCTCTGCCCTGACCCAGGGTGTGAAGCATGTGGAAGTACTTGCATGAACATAGAAAACAACTACTTGTTCTGTGGTCTTGAGACTTCTGTATGGCTTGTGGTCACGCTCCCCCTGCATTTCGTGAGCTGAGATCCAAACCACAGGGAACTTTAGAGTTAGGGTGCTACATATGTCCCACTTCTATCTTCAGGGTGATGCTGGGTGTTGCGGATTCTTTCCCAATTATATGGTACATAGTTTCAGGCAGGATTCATCCCAAAGTGTGCATTAGTTTTCCCTACTCGTTTGATGTGCTTGTTTTGTTTCAGTTGCCTGGTTTATAGAAGTCTGTTACTTCATCTATGACACTCAGAGGGACTTGACACATGGGTAGATGTTTATTCAGTGTGTCCATGGATGGAGTGAGGGTCAGGTCCTCCTGTTTCACTACATTTCCAACATCATCCCTTTTTAATAGCTGCTTTTCAGGGGTCAGGGGTACTGTGGTTTGAAACCAGGGCCTTGTACTTTGTGGACACATTTTCTACCACTGAGCTATGCACTTCAGACCCAGCATCTGCCTTTTGATTATGTTTAATCCATTGACATGTAGTGTCATTCTTGATAGGGCTGGATACTGGCCTTTCTATTGCTTTTAACAATGCAAATACTTCCTACATTTGTATGAATTCATCTACAAATGGTGTTTACATTGTGATCACTTGATCTTTATTATTGAAATATACTCATACATTTATGGCAGGCAATGATAGCTACCCCTATTGCTCTTGTAGTTCAGATTTTTTTTTGGCTAATTTTGTATATATTTAACCTACCAGTTGCATTTTAGAATTTTTGGGTTTTGCCCCCTTTCCTTAAAACATGTTGAAGCCGGGCGTGGTGGCGCACGCCTTTAATCCCAGCACTCGGGAGGCTGAGGTAGGCGGAGCGTTGTGAGTTCGAGGCCGGCTTGGGCTACAACGCGAGCGCAAGGCCGGCCTGAGCTACATAGTGCGACCCTGCCTCGAAAAACCAGGACCGGGAGTTTGGCTCAGTGCCTTAAGCGCCTGCCCTGGCAGGCACGAGGTTGTGAGTTCAATCCCCGGTGCCGCAAAAAAAAAAAAAACAAAAAACAAAAAACATGTTGAAGTTTTGATTGGCCTATATAGATTAATTTTGGGAGGGGGAAGTGCTCATCTTTCTAATGATAAGTTTTATCTACACAGATGGTGTGTATAGCCTAATCTTCATGATTCTCTGTAAATTTTTTTCATAAATTTTACGTATTTCCTTTGTAAAATGTATAAATATAAAATACTTCACATATATGGCATCTACATAAAAGTTATTTGGCATTTTCTACAGTTGGTTAAATTAGATGTAAAAGAAAGTATCTCATACATTATTTATCTGTTCTTGAGTGTGCCTTCTCTCACTCCTAGTCTCTGAGTTTCAGTACTTTGGACCAGTGCCACTATATCTTCATGTATTACTATGCTATACATGTGCAGAAGTTCTGTAAGTGTATGTCTGGGTTAGGGGAGTATCATATCATTGCAACAGCCAGTTTTCCCAGGTGGATAACAATTTCTAACAGATTATGAGAGTTCAGTTGTTTCATATTTTGATCAATGTTCTTTTTTTTTGCCTATCTGATATGACTTTATTATACATTTCTCTTAATTTCTGATGAGACTGAGCTTTCTTAATGATTATTGAACAGATTTTCTTAATGATTATTGAACAGATACCTTCTATATGAAGTGGCTGTGCAAGTTTCTTACTTGCTTCTCTCCTGGGGTGTTTGTCTTTTCCACTCTTTCTAAAAGTGTTTGGTCATATGTGAGGAAATTAGTTTTTCTACTCTATCAGTTCTCTTTGTACTCATTACTGATTTCATTTTTGATGAGTAGAATTTTTATTTCATGTAGTCTAATTTATGAATATTATAATTTTAATATTGTGTTGTGTGACTTTAAAAGGAAAGAATTCACTGTAACAACTTTAGAAGGTTTTATAATTTGCCTTTATATTCAGATATTTTACCTCTGAAAGTGATTTATTAGGACGTATGAGGAAAGGTAGCATTTTTTGCCAATACCAGATTACTCAGCAGCTTTCTTTGGAATGTGTATCTTTTTTTCTGCAATCTCTGTTATTTATGTATCTAAAACATGTGGTTCTTCTTCAAGAGTTATGTTATTAGTTCCATGCCTCTATATATTCATCTCATTGTGAAGTCTACACCAATTACTATAGTTTTGTAGCATACAACCATGTACTATGTAATGACATTTTGGTTATTGATGGACTTCATACACAATGGTGGTTATAACATATAATGTAGATGCGGAGTGGTATGTTCATTTCAATAACTTTAAATTTTGCTCTTTTACTTTGAATTTTTTTCTTCTTTCCTTTTTGCTACATTTTTCTTTTCTAAACTATTGAAACTGATGAATAGCTAATAAATTCTTAACGTCTTTATTTTAGCTGTTTAAGAGTGTTAAATTTTTAACCACAGCTTAAATGGATCCTACATTTTTTAACAGCTTTTTTGAGATATAATAGGCATATACTGTATTTCAGGTATATATTTTTTATCTTTTGTATGTATATCCATGAAACCAGCAGCACATTCAACGTAATTAACATATTTGATTATTCTGTTTCCTAGTGCCCTTTTATCATCTCTTTTCTGCTTTTTAAAAAAAAATTTATTAGTACGTACTTGCAGTGCATAATGATTCATTCATTGTGGGGAATTGATAGCATATCACATCTCAGTTTTCTGCTCTTTTCTACCATCTTTTATTTAATTAATTTTATTTTATTGAGAAAAACAACAGTGGGATAAACATCAAAATTTTATAAGTGAATGAATTATCATAAAAGGAATACCATGTAACTAACTAATGGCTACATTAAGAAAGGAAACATCAATGATGGCCCAGAATATTCCTTCATGCTTTTTATTATATCAGTATTCCCTCCATTCTTCCTAGTGGCAACTACAATTTTCCTGTTTCAGCAACTACTACTGAGTATTCTTTTAGATTGTTTTAGTGCATTCTCTCTGTATAGGAGTAGAATTGATGGTTCATGACATTTAATTAAGTCTGTCCTACTAAAACACCTTCCAAAGTGACTTTACCAACTTAGACTCTGCCAATTGCAGAGTTTGACAATTCCAATCACTTGACATCTGTGTGATTCTAAGTCTGGTGTTATTTTTGTTTTGTTTTTTTTAATGTTAGATTGTTTTTAACCTTTCTGGTGAGAATGTAACAATATTTGCTGGTTTTAAATGTAATTGTAATTAGTATTGGTTATATATATATTTGTCATTTGACTGTCTATTGGTGAAGTGTATGTTGAGATCTCAATCTCTTGGCTGTTCTCTTTTTCTTAGAATACCTGGGTTTTCCACAGAAATAGGTAGTAGCTCATATATTTTCCTGTACACGTAACTTTCTAGAAATATGAACACAAATGGCCGTATTTTTAACTCCATGTGTTACTTTCAAATACTGTTATTATTAGAGAAACAGGAATTCTTACCTCTAGTGAAGTTTCATATAAGTTCATGTGATAATTTTCTTTAGAACTTGTACTTTTAAAAAAATTCACTGTAAGAACACTTTCTTAATAGAATGGTCATGCCATTTTTATCCAGAATTAACATTTTATTTTTAAATTTATGGATCTTATGTATGGTCTGAGATACCCATTTAACCAAGCAATAGTAGGTGAACAGTTGATAATGAGGTAAGAAAGCAAAAACTACATGTAGGCATAACGTCATATCAAGAATTTGTTTTTGTTATCTTAATTTTTTGTTTTTAAAAAGTGCTTTTATATCAGGAATTTATATACATATCTTATTCTAGCTCTACAACTCTGTACTTATTTTTAATTTAGAAACAAGGAAAATTGTATTTTAAGGGCAAGTACAAAGCTCACCACTATCAGTTATTAATCAAAAATGCCTGAACACTCAGGGACCTGTGGTACTCAAAATGTTTTCTTTTGGACAAAACAGCATGGGAAGATGTTGACATCCATTGGGAATGTGGTTGTGTCTTTATGTATTGCTGAAGAAGTAAAACATGCAATGTTCATATCTCACTTGGGATGCTCCATCAACTTTAAGAGTTAATAAGATGCACATTTAGAAAGGATTATTTCATTGCTCAGAGTAATTTAAAAAGTCCTGAAAAAACAGTAAGTAGAAACATTCTCTAGACTGCTAAAGAAAGTCTAATGGCAATTCCTGTATAGGTCATGGGAAACACACAGTTTGAACTTTCCATGAACCTGGTGTCTTTTTTTTTTTTTTTTTTTTTGGGTACTGGGAATCGAACTCACAACCTTGTGCCTACCAGGCAGGCGCTTAAGCCACTGAACTAAATCCCCAGCCTGAACCTGGTGTCTTTTGAAGAACAGATTGACTCTATACTTTTTGTTGTGTTGTATTTGGTTTTGGCCACTGATTTTTGCAGTAGTGATAATGGGGCTGCCTATGTGGATTAACACCTGATACCAATTTGTCCTTTATCAACAGATTTAACTTCATTACTTTGGTTAATGTACTGTCTGCCAGTTCCCCACTGTAAAGTAAACTGTGTTTCCCTTTGTTATTGCCTTGGATTTAGATAAGCTGCATAAATCATATTTGCTAAGGAAATTCTTTTTAATTACTCTTTGCTTTTGGTTTTCTTTGGAGAATGAACGTTCTCCAAAGGGATACTGGCTTTCTGGAAGTTCTGCAATAGACTTTATACTTGGTAGGTATTTATTTTATTGCACCATATCACAGACATACTCTTCTTTATTCTTTGTATTTTCAGCAAAGCAAACAAGCGTCATATATTTTCAAGTGTCTTAAAATTCCAAAACATGAAGTGCGCATAGTGGTGCATACTTGTAATCTCAGCTAGTCAGGAGGCTGAGTTAATAGGATTGCAATTTTGAGTTCAGTTTGGGCAACTTAGGCCTTGTCTCAGAATAAGAAGTACAGAGAACTAGGGGTATAATGCAGTGGCAGAACACCCATGTATTCAATCCTTAGTATCTTAAAAAACAAAAACAACCAACTAAATTAAACCCCCTAAAATATAGCTTAAAATGATAAGGGGAAAGAATTGAGGATTGAAGACTCAGAAACTGTAACTGCTATTTATTTCTTAAAGGTGTGTCTTAATAGTGCCTTAAATAAACAGCAAAGCATTATCCCCAGTAGACTTACAAGTTTTGTACAGTTGAATGGATTTCTTATTTTCATGGACATGAACAAATTTTAGTCTATTGACTTTACTGTATAGTTACGATTTTTGTTTTGATTTTGTTTTGCTGCCTTTAGAATTTTTTTTAAAAATTGTAATTATTAACCCATGAATTTTATAAATAAATGAGTTTGACAGTGTTGTTTACATGCATGCATAAACCAGGCTTTGATCATGTCTGCTCTCCTTTCTATCTACTCTTTCCCTCTCCTATCTTTCCCCTCCTCTCTTACTCTTTTCCCTTCTCTGAGTTTATATTCCACTTTGGGGTGCCCCCCCTCCCGCCCCATGAGAGAAAATATGTTTGTCCTTCTGCATCTGACATATCTCATTATCATGTCTTCCAGTTCCATCCATTTTCATATAAATGATATAATTTCATTCTTTATGGCAGAATAACATGCAAATATCTCATGTGTTCTGACTTCACTTCTTTCAGATAAATACCCAGGAATGGTATAGCTGGATCATATAGTAGTTTAATTTTCATTTTTTCAAACAGCTGCATACTGTTTTCCATTGTGTCTATATGAATTTACATTTCATCAACAGTTATGAGTTCCTTTTTCTCCATATCCTCTATATCACCAGAATTTTTTTTTTTTTTTTGTAATAGCTGGAAGATGAAACATAGGTCTGAGCTCAGTAAGACAGGTTTATTGCAGAACAAACCTGAGAGGGACTACTCTGCCACTAGAGACCAGATCAGACCAGCTGCTCTCATGCAGGCTATGGGGTCTTTTGTAGAGTCATGGGGAGGAGGGAGTTCAGTGAGAGGGTATCGTAACTACCTGCCAAGAACAAGGACAAGGCTTGGGAAAGCACAGGGAGTAATAACTCCTATCCATAGCAGGGTTGATAGTGTTAGGAGTCCCCAGTTGCAGCTGTGCTGGGAGGGGGCAGTTCAGGGGGCAATTTAGAGGGGTCTCTGCTCAGCATGGCAGTGGTTGGATTCCTTCACAAAGGGCCAATTGTGTTGCACTGAATATTTGAATTATCTATTTTATTTCTTCTCTGATCCTTATTTTTTTCCATTTACTGATTTTGGCTCTAATTTGTCCTTGTTTTTCAAAAAGCTTGAGATGCAACCTTATGTTATTTATTCGAGAGTACTTTGCTTAGACATTCAAAGTTATAAACTTCCCTTTTAGAACAGCTTTTCCTGTTTCCATTTTCATTTGGTTCTAGGGAGTTTTCAGTTTCCCATTTGCTTTCCACAAGTCCTTGGCTGTTCACTAGTGTAATGTTGTATGGGAACATAGCTCAGTTGTAGCACACAAGCCTAGCATGGACCAGACCCTGGTTCAAACCCCACTATTCCCAAAACAAACAAACAAACAAACAAACAAAAAAGAGCAAACAAAAAACCCAAAACGTAACAAGAACAAAACCCAAACTGTATTGTTCTGTCTCCATTTGTTTGTGTACTTTCTCTAATTACTCTTGCTGTTGATTTCTATTTCATTTCACTATGATCAAAAAAGTTGCAATAAGTTGTTTTTAAAAAATTGTTAAGAATTGATTTGTGTGCTAATATAAGGTCTGTTTTAGAAACTGTTCCATGTGCTAGTGGAAAGAATGTGTGGTTTGAAGCAGTTGACTGGAATACTCTGTTGATACCTGTTGAGTCCATTTGACCTCTGGTTTAACCCTGATGTTTTTTGCTTTCCTCCTCCTCCTCCTCCTCCTCCTTCTTCTTCTTCTTCTTCTATCTAGGTAATCTGTCAGTATGAGTTGAGTATTATTGTACTGGGCTTATGTCTCTCCCTTTCTTCCCTTTATGTCTGGTAGTTTTTGAGTGTTTTAAACTATATATATCTTCTCAATATAGTTCACTTTATCACAATGTAGTGACCTTCTTTGTCTCTCCTGATATTGTCAATAAAGCTATTCCTGTTTGCTTTCAGATTTCATTTGCTGAGAATATCAGTTTCTATTCTTTCACTTTCTGTCTGTATATGTCTTTGCTGGTGAGGTGAGTTTTTTTGTAGGTGGTCAATTGTTTTTTTTTTTTTTTTTTTTAAAGTCTAGTCAGTAAATCTATTTTTTAACAGAAACCATTTACGTCCAGAGTTATTACTGAAAACTGTACTAGCTCTGATTTTTGTTCATAATGTTTTAAATGATCTATGCTTATTTATTTCTCCTGTATTTAAGAGTTTTGATGGTTTGCCAAATTAATTGTGTTTTTCTCCTAGTTTTCATTTAATTAGGTACTCTTTTAGTGAGAATTTGTTCTTTCTTATGCTTCCATTTTGTGTTTAATCTTATTTCCTGTTCTATGTGTAGGATTCTTTTAGTAATTTATGTAATGCTAATGTAGTGCACTGATTTCTGTAGTTTACGCTTAGAATGATAAGGCAAAAATAAATCCATTTTGTTTTTTAGACTCCTTTTAGATTGTAGTTAAACTTTAGATGAACTTTTCCCCTTAAAACCACCCTCCCAGTTAACCGTAAAACCCACAAGGGAGGAGCAAACAGTTACAGCAAACAGTGGATCAAACTGACTGTTGACCATATCCTGTGTGGCAAATAGACCTGATGTGTGGAGAAGATCTTGTGACAATCTTCTGACGTGCTTGTAAAATTCCATAGTGAAATAATGTGGTTGCTATGGTTACTGAGGAACTTGTATAAAAACCCTGGAGAACAAAGCCTCAGGGTTGGTGCTAAGCTGAATTGCTGGTCACAGTCCACAGGCCGAATAAAGCTTGCTTGTATCCATTCTCAGCCTCCATGAGTGTCTCTTGCATTTTGCCGCAGCAGGAAGGGCTTTATTTCTCCTTTGATTCCAAAGAATGACTTTGGATATTATAAACTAGGTCGACATTTATTTTCTTTCATAACATGAAATGCAGCATTGCCTGCCTTCTTGGCCTTTGCAGTTTCTACTTAGAAATCTGATTTTCTGATGAGTTTGCTTTTGTAAGTACTTGATGCTTCTCTCTTGCAATTTTTCCTCTTTGTTCTGTACTTCTGACAGTTTAATTGTAACCTGTCGTGGAGAGGTTCTTTTCTGATCATGCCTATTTGGGGTTCTATGTACTGCCTGTATCTGGAGATCCGTATTTTGCTGGTGTTTAGGAAATATTCTGCTATTATGTTACTGGATGGGTTTTCTGTTCTTTTAGTTAGTCTCCCTTATATTTTCTAATTATGTGTACACTTGGTCTTTTAATGGTGTCCTGTAGATTTTTTTTTTTTTTTGGTTTTGTGAGACAGGGTCTTGCTATGTAGCCCAGGCTGGCCTTGAATTCAGTGTTCCTCCTGCCTCAGCCTCCCCAATGGCTGGTATTATAGGCATGTACCACTGTACCTGGCTTACAGATCTTGAATATTGTGCTGCTTCTCTTTCTTTTTTAATCTGTATTACTTATGAATGTGATTATTTTCCCACCTGACCTTGAAGCCCCAAAATTTCTTCCACTTTATGTAGTCTGTTAAGGTTTTCAACTATGTCTTCTATTTGACCTACAAAGTTTTTCATTTCTAAGATTTCTTTATTTCTTTATTTATTGGTACTGGAAGTTGAACTCAGGACCTTGCGCTTGCCAGGCAGGTACTTGTGCTGCTGAACTAGATCCTTGGCCCCATTTCTAAGTTTTCTATTTGGTTCTTTTTCAGACTCTATCTTTTCATTGAATTTCTCTTTTATATCTTGTGTTGTCTTCTTAATTCATTTCGCTGCTTATTTGCATCACCTTTGAATTCACTGTCATTTTAATCATTCTTTTGAATTCTTTGGCATTTCATCCAGTTTGATATCAGAGAGTTATAAACTTTTGGAGGACTCATAAACTTTTGGAGGACTCATGTTGTCTTACTTTTTTGTATTTCTGTGTTCAGATTTGTGCTTCTGTTGGGATGGATATCTCCTCCCCTTTTACAGTGAGCCTTCATAGTAAGGAGTTTGCTGTTAAGAGTGTACCCTGGGGACTTGCCCAGGCTTGCCTGGTACAGCGGAACCCCTGAACTCCTTGCAACCAGACTTAGGGTCAGGGTGGCACTATACTCCGGGGTACACTCTGCCTAGCTCCCTGGGACTGGGAGTCCTCGGCCCCCACCCGGGAAGGTGGAGGCTCCACCCACACACCCTGGGAGGCCGCCTTCACTTGCTGCGCACAAGATCCAGCTCTACCAGGTCCCGCGGCTCAGTGCGACCCACCAGGAGAATGCCCGGTCAGTCTCGCAGGACACAGAGCCACATAGGCTCTAGAAGAAAATGACAAAACGAAAGACCAAGAGGCAGTCTTAGTCCCCCAGCCCACTGAGAACAAACCCAAGCGACACTGAAATGGAAGACAGTGGTAGTCACACAACTGGACTTTCTGAAATGATAGAAAATGTAGTAAAGAAACAGCTCGATGAAGCTATAGAGAAATTCAAATCAGAAATATTCTCTCAGCTAAAAAATGAAATAAGCATCATTATTAAAGAAATGTGTGGCCGGGCGTGGTGGTGCACGCCTTTAATCCCAGCACTCGGGAGGCTGAGGTAGGTGGAGCGTTGTGAGTTGGAGGCCGGCTTGGGCTACAACGCGAGCGCAAGGCCGGCCTGAGATACATAGTGCGACCCTGCCTCAAAAAAACCAGGGCCTGGAGTTTGGCTCAGTGCCTTAAGCACCTGTCTGGTAGGTGTGAGTTGGTGGGTTCGATCCCAGGTGCCACAAAAAAAAAAAGAAAAAGAAAAAAAGAAATGTGTGTATCTAAAGAAGAGCAAGATAAAAAAATAGAAGAACTTAAGAAAATGATCGAAACTTTGAATGAACAATATAAGACACAAACAGAATGCATGAAACAGATTCAAAGGGAAATGGAGGAAATGAAAAATTCCATGGAAAATTTGAAAAACCGCTTAAATGAAGCTGAAGATAGACTCTCAGATCTTGAAGACAGCATGGGAGATCATGGCCATGAAAGAAAAGATCTCTTAAAAATAGTAAGGAGCCAAGAAACAACAATTCAACAGCTGCAAGACAATGCCAAGAGATATAACATAAGATTAATAGGCATAAATGAAAAAGCAGGGGTCAATACTAATGACCTGCGAAGACTATTCACAGAAATAATAGCAGAAAACTTTCCAAACATGGGAAGAGAATCTGAAGTACAGGTAACTGAGGCATACAGAACCCCAATTAACCATAACCAAAATAAATCTTCAACCAGACATGTAAAAATAAGGGTATCAGAAATACAGTGTAAGAACAAAACACTAAAAGCTGTCAGAGAAAAGAAATAGATCACCTATGAAGGAAAGCCTATCAGAATCACGGCAGACTTCTCAACACAAACCTTTAAGTTAAGAAGAGCTTGGAGTGAAGTATTTCAAATCCTGAAAGAAGAATGTACCCTGGGATATCATTCTGATGTATAATGTTGATTTTATTTACAGTTGGATTTTGTAGTGTAATTTCTCTGAGGTTTCTTTGGCTGTGATTCATGGGTTTTGACACTGCTTATTGTGTTCAGGACCTGCTTTCTTTGTGGATGTCGCTTGAGTGGAGTCCCTCTGGTAGTTTTAGTTTTCTGTCTGATACGATGCAGACAGAAAGTATGATGTATACCCTCTGTGGTTACTCCTCTGGACCTGTCAGTGACATGCAGTCTGCTAGTGTATGGAGCAACCTGTGTTGAGGTAGGTCTCTTGTAATTGTGATTTTCACAACCTTTGTGTTATTTCTGCTGTCTCTATGGATGTCAATGTTCAGGATCTGGTCTTTTTGTTTCATTTAGTTGTTCCTGCTTGTAACTAGGTCATCAGTTGGGAGATTTTATTTCCTCTAGTTAATTTGAAGTATTTGCCAAGATCAAGGTGGGGCTAGGTCTTGGGTGGATCAAGGTGCCACTTCTCTCAGTTGACTGGGAATGTAGTTGAGCAGCAGCAGATCATCCACTCAAAATGCTAGCAGTGTTAGGCTCGACACTGTGTAGAAAGAGGAAGGCAAACCAAAACAAATAAAAGTTTTTATGGCTTGTATTTACATGTCCCCCCAAAGCCTCATGTGCTCATAGTTGGGGTTTTCTAGAGGTAGCTGGATCAAGGTGTGTGATACTGGATTAAGGGTGTATAATATCTGGATTGGTTCCCTAATTGGATTAGCATAGTTCTGGGTGTGGCTGAATAGATTCACTGAAGAGGGAATCTGTACCCTGGATATGGGTGTCACCACCCAAAAGGTTTGTAGCCTAGATGTGATAAAAGGGAAAGGGAGCTGCTTGTTGCTGCCTCTTGCCTGCATGCCATGAACTGTTTCTCCTCTATGATGCGCCCCCTGCTATAGTTGTCTTGGAGCCAACTATAGACTGAAACCTCTACAAACTGAGAGCTAAAATCAGCCTTTCCTCCTTTAACTTGTAGATGTTGGGTATTTTATAGTAGCAATGAGAAAAGTAGCTAAGACAAAAGCAGAGTATATAAAGAAACAAAGTCATAAAAAAAACTGCCACAGACTCCAAAGCACCAAAAAAAAAAAAATACAGGACAAACTAAAAGGTTTCAAAGAAATTAAAGTTTGGGGTGGGGGTACACTTTAAAATAAAAAAGAGAAGAAAAGAAGCAAATACAGAAAAAGTAGGAATAATGTAATAAGTGAAATAAAAAGCAAAAAGAAAAATTAGATATTAAAGAAAAGACAAAAATGTATATTTAAAAGCAAAACAATATCAAGTCTTTTTGAGGTAGCTCCATACTAATTTCCAAAGTGGTTGTACTAGCTTACATTCCCATCAATAGTGTAAAAGCCCCACCCCACCCCAGCGTTTGTTATTATTTGAGTTCTCGATGATGGCCATTTTTTATGAGGTAAGATGGAATCATGCATCTTAATTTGCATTTCTCTAATGGCCAGTGATGTTGAGCATTGCTTCATGACTTATTGGCCATTTGTACTTCCTCTGCAAAGTCTGTATTTTGCTTGCCCATTTTTTGATTGGACCTTTTACTGGGGAAAGCCTAATCATTTTTAGTTCTTTGTATATCAGTCCTCTGAGGTATAGCTGACAAATTTTTATTTCTCCATGTAGATTCTCCAATGCAGATTGTCTTTTTACTCTGTAGGGAAGAATGAAGCCCAAGATGGGCTACTATAGTTTAGGCTGTGAAAGAGAAGGGAGGTTCTGGGGGACAGTAAGTCTTGAGTCTGCAGGACTCGAGCTCAGGTACACCTTTCCATATTGGTGTAAAATAACTTATATATCCACTTACCCCATATAAGTTCTGATATTGCTGTTGTGTATACTTCTATAAATCTGGACTATTACAAGAGTGGCTGGGTAGTGACTGAGGACTGCTGTGAGAGTGTGTGCACTGTCTGGGAGCAGCTGGGGACAGCTGGTTTAAGCTGCTAAAGAGATGAACTGTGGCTAAACTGCTGAGTGACTGAATAAAAGCATGTCAGACAATTCTTACAGCCCTGCACCTCTTCTCCAGTTTGCTTGAAGCTCAAATGAACCTCCCCATTTGGGACTGGTGACAGAACACTCTGTTGGTTGTTGTTTTAGCTGTACAGAAATTTTTTAATTAGATATGATCCCATTTGTTGATTCTTGGTACTATTTCCTGTAAAACTGGGGTGTTCTATTCAGAAAGTCCTTGCCTATTTCGAGAGTTTTACTTATTTTGTCTTCCAGTAGGTTAAGTATTTCTGTTTTAACGTTTAGTTCTTTGATCCATTTTTATTTTAGTTTAGTACATGGTGGGAAATATGGGTCTAGAGTCAATCTTCTGCATGTGGATAGCCAGTTTTCCCAAAACCATTTATTAAAGATACTAACTGAAATTAGAAATTCCATTTGACCTAGGTATTCCTCCTGTAGGTATCTTCCCCAGAGAGTTAAACACATCTTACAGTGACACCTGCATACCCATGTTTATAGCCACACAACTCATAATAGCTAAATTTTGGAAATGGCCTATATGACCATCAGCAGAAGAATGGATAAAGAAAATATGGTGTTTACACAAAATGGAATAATACTCTGCCATAAAGAAAGGTAAATGAGTCATTTGTAGGAAAACGAATGCACTTGAGACCTAATATTAAGTGAAGTACAAGACACACAAGCTTAAGTATTGCATGGTTTCTCTTATGAGAAACCCAAAGTATAAGTAAAGAACAAAGTAAAACATAGATAATAGCAAGTATGGAGATAGATTTTTCTCAAAGTGGAGGGAGATAAAGAGATGGAGGGAGGTGGGAAGGAGGGGAGCAAAAGAGGATGAAAAAAGAGATAATGTGTTATGCACATGTACCAATTTTCCTCCAAGGAGTGTAAATATTATGTAATACAAACGTATACTAATAAAAAAAATCTTGATGAAAAATAAAAATCTACCCTCTTCCAAGATTGTTGACTTCCAGGCAAGAGTGGATGTTCACAACCCACATGGTTCAGAGTTTCTGTTTCTTTTAGGCTGTGTGCTGCAAAAGGCTACAGGTTGCTCACCCCTTTCTCTTACTTCTATTACTCAGTGGTCTGTGACCAGACCCAGCTGAAGTATCTCAGCTGCCCTGTGTGCCAATATGAGGTAGGAAGGAAGTCAGAATTTCTCCTGTAGAGATTTACTTTTGAATGATTTACTTTGTGCCACCCTCACAGCAGAGCTGATGATGGTCACTGCAAGTCAGAGTCTCTGGAGTCTTTTGTGCTGCTGACTTGGAGGATGTGGAAATTCTATAGAATTGCACTGATTGTGCTTAAAGAGGTTTAACTGGGGACTCTGGTCTTCAGAGACCCAGCTCCCAGGTGATGTCATAACCAAATTCTGTTCCCCTGAAATCCTACAGCTAGCTTCCTGAACTATTGTTCTTAAAGGAGAAGTAACTTCCATTCCCAAGAGGTCACAGACTTGCTTATACCGAGTCAGTGCATTAATATTGCAGCAAAGCTCCCGAAGACAGGAAAATGCAGTAGCCTTTGACTCCCAAAGCAATGAGCTCAGAAGAGCTCAAAATAGGTCCCCAGTATAGTGTATGAGCATTTACTGAATGTTCAGAGAGCTTCTCCAGAGTGAGTTTGCTCTATAGATCCTGTTCTACTATCTATTCAGACTGCCTTTTTGCTCACTACTAAATCTGTGGTAGTGTGCTCTCTTGGATTCTCCCTTCAGCTCTACACCTGCCCTCCTACCTCGAAGTAGGTACTGAGGCATTCTGTTTCATGCTTCGTTCTGTTATTCAGGCTCTCTGGGTTTCCCCATGTTTGAATTCAGCATTATCACAGGCATCCACCTGGATAAAGCAGCTGCTCTCCAAGTGTTTTGATTCTATCTCATAGAGAAGTGGGTAAGTGCTGGGTTCCTCTAAAGTGCAATGTCAGTCTCTCTACTGCTTTCTTAACATGTTTCCATTACTCTTCTCAGTTATGCAAAACATCCTTTTAATATTCACTCTGTTTTGGCCCATACATTCATTTTTCATGAATTCTAGGTTGGGTAAAGTAGGGTAAAGCCAGGCTTTACTACTTACATTTTATAAAATGTTGTCATGAAAGAGGATAAATACTGCTTTCATAGGTTGTTTTGGGATTAATGCATTAAGATATTTTTATGGCTTGTGTCTGGATGTCCCCCCTAAAGTCTCATGTGGTTATAGGTGGGGCTTTTTCAGAGGTGATACTGGGATTGATTCATGGTACAATGCTTGGATCAAGGGCACTAGGATTAAGGTTGGGTACCCTGGCTAAGATACAAGGGACAAAAAGAGCTATGGTCATTCCTTGCTTGCTTTGCTACTTTCTGGTCACCATGAGCTGTTTCTCCTCTGTGATGCCTGTCTGTCATTCCTAGCTGCCTTGGAATCAGCCAATTATGGACTGAAACCTCTACAGACAGAACTAAATAAACCTTTCCTCCTTTAATTAACTTTGGGTGTCGGGTATTTTGTCTCAGCAGCAATGATATGAAAGACTGTTAGAGTGGCTTGTAGTTCGTTTTAAGTGGTCAGAAAAGATTGTTGTTGCTATAATTGTCTGGTGATCTTTTTGTTGTTTTTTGTTCTTTGAACAGGGTCTGGCTATGCAGTTCAGGTTGTGTCTTGATTACTTTTCTCTCATTGCTGAGACAAAATACCCAACACCCAAAATGAAGAAAGGAAAGGTTTATTTAACTCACAGTTTGTGGAGGTTTCATTCTATAATCAGCTAGCTCCAAGGCAGGGTGACATGGCACAGGGGCAATACTTCAAGGCAGCAGAAGACAGCAAAAGCAGCAAGAGCAGAAAAGCAGGGAGAACAAGCCTCTTCTCCTCGCTTATTTGGTAAGCAGGTCCCCCACCCCACCTCCGCTTGCCCCCAGGGCAGGTGTAGCACTCAACTATCTCTATGTCCTCCTTTCCCACAGGCTGATGTTTCCAAAGTAAGGCCACTGGTTCCCTGCTGAGTGGCTTAGTTAAACTTCTAAACTTCTCAAGTTGACACAACGTATCAATCATTACAGACATGGTCTGGCTGTGCAGTTCAGGCTGGCTTTGAACTCACTGTGTAGCCCAGGCTAGCTTCAAACTTGTGACAATCCTCCTTTCTCAGCCTGAATGCTGGGATTACATGCTTATACCACCAGGCCCAGCTGCCTAACAACTCAAGAGTATCTGTTGGTCTCTTGGTAGTACTAGCACTAGTGAGTTTGTATTTAATTGAGAAACCCAGGCCCCAATCCAGAACTACTTATATAGAATCTGAATTTTGATAAGATCTCCAATCCATGGTTGTACCCATTAAATCTTTAGACTTACCCTTGCAACTCATCATGACTTTATCATCTGATTAAAATTATATATTTTATCCTCTAAAATATAAATATGACACTTAAAGTTTATATTTCTATGTTGATACCTTAATTTTATACTTCATATTACATAAAAGTATAGTATTGTCACATCTGGAATGAGGATGGATTATATCTTCCCTGGGATTCATAAACTTTATACCAATAAAAAATTATTGGTATAAATTTAGAAAGAGGGAAAAAGTCACCTTTATTGGAAAGAGGAGATTAATGAAGTGATAGACAGCTACTTTGTCAGCGCAAAGGGGCTTAAAGGTCTTTGTTCTTAGCCCTTTTTGTTATATGATATGAAAGGGATTCTCCTCATAGAGAGTTGTTATAACTTGATCAGCTGTTCTGCCACTGTCCTTATCCATTGTCTGTGTGCAAATTGTTGAGTAAGCTCCCTTTGGTCTTTATTGTTTTGTGAAGGTGATATCTGATGTTTATAGCAAAGCCTCACATTCAAAGCCGAGTTAGTAAAGGGATACACATGCATTGTAGTACATTAACGAACGTGAGTGTCTAGGTGTGAGTATATATTTTATACACTGAGTTTTGTATAATACAGTCCTTTCCCCACTTTGCCTTCTTTGTACTTAACTGGAGGTGGTGAGGAGCAATTTGGTACCCTGGTACCCAAGCAATACCAGTTTTCTCTGTTTCTCTTAATTGTTTCCTCCAGCAGGGGTTTTACTGTTTCCCGTCAGGATTTGCCATAAACCTCACTAAGGTCCTTTCCCTTCCTGTCCCCAGCTTTCCCTACAGTATATACATTGATTTTTGTGGATATCATATCACTTTCTTTCCTTAGGTTATAAAGTAGAGAACATCACTACGTTAACTATGTCAGAACCATGATTCTCCAAGCTCTCATTCATCTTGGGTCACATTAAGAACTCTGTCAATGTCCACATGGTCAATGTGTCGTTTGTTTGTTGTTTGTTTATTTATTTATTTATTTATTTTTCAGGAACTGTTGACATTCAGAGATGTGGCCATTGATTTCTCTCCAGAGGAGTGGGAATGCCTGGACCCTGCTCAGTGGAATTTATATAGGGACGTGATGTTAGAAAACTACAAAAACCTGGTCTCCCTGGGTGAGGATAATGTCTATAGAGAATTCCTGATGCACTAACAACATTAATTTACTTTACAGAGCATCTCTTAGGTCCTTTTGTTTTGCATGAATCACTTTCAGATTCTTGCTTTGAAGGAAAAAGAATTAGGGGTTGTTGGCATATACTGGAAAATGTGTATTTCTTGTTTTAACCTTCTCCTTTCTTATGATAATTTACAACCTTCACTTAAGACTAGTGATGATTATAGAAATTCAGTGCTATAAAATATTGTGGCATATATCTTATTGCCCATTTTTTTCCCTTTATCTTTGATTTGGTACTAGTTGGAAGTGAGGTAATATTATGCAAATTGTTGGGTCTGTCAGGAAACAAAATTTGGAAAAGTACTGTTCCAGAATCTTCTGATATCTTTCTTGTACTAAGCAAAGTATGGGTTAGAAGTGTCCCAAGCAAGCATTGTGTTCTATTTTTCAATAAATAGGTCTTGCTGTATCTAAGCCTTATCTGGTCACCTTCCTGGAGCAAAGGAAGGAGCTTTGGAATGTGGAAAGAGAAGAGATATTAGCCATTTACCCAGGTAGGTAGGAACAGAGGACACAGGTAAGATGTCCAAATGTTAAAGAGGAAGCCAGATTTTAAAATGTCAGTTGAGGAACTGGACATGTTGTGTATGTCTGTGATCCCAGCATTCAGGAATCAGAGGCAGGAAGACTGAGTTTGAAGGTTAGCCCTGTCTTAGAAAACCAAAGATGGGTGTGTGGTTTGAGAAAGTCTGTCCCAATGGAAATGATTTTTTAGAAGCCTAGGCTTATTTCTCTTTCTATCCCAGAAGGACATCTCTTACCCTATGTTTTTGATGCTTTAAAAAATCCTCCAAGACCCCTCCTCACCACACATTTATAGTGATAGGTAAATTCCTCTCATTCACCTTTGAGAATCTGCATGATGTCTACTTTTTCATTGCTGTGCACATTTCTAAGGACCTCTATGCTAAGACACATAAAGAAGTTTCTCTGATATTATCTAAATTACTTATTCATTAAAATTGTTTCATCAGAGCTCTTTATGAATGGTTATAATGGACTTTCTGTGAAATTTTTCTGCAAAACACTGAATATTAATGATACATAATGCCTTTTCTTCATGAATATTATATAGTCACAGCTGAAAATTATAGTTATCTAGAAAGATTTAAAAAAATGGTACATATATGTTTATTCAGAATCTTATGGGTTAAAATTTCTTTTATTTTTCTTGTTTTGTAATTTCTCTTTCTTTTTTTTTTTTTTTTGCGGCACCGGGGATTGAACTCACAACCTCGTACCTGTCAGACAGGCACATAAGCTGCTGAGCCAAACTCCCAGCCCTAGTTTTTTGAGGCAGGGTCGCACTGTGTAGCTCAGGCTGGCCTTGTGCTCGCGTTGTAGCCCAAGCGGGCCTTGAACTCACAACGCTCCTCCTACCTCAGCCTTCCGAGTGCTGGGATTAAAGGCATGCGCCACCATGCCCGGCTCTGTTTCATTTTTTTTTAGTAGGTTACTTCATATCACTTACTGTTTTTAGTTTCTTATGTATATATTGAATGGATAGTGATTTTCAATATTGTACACTTTTGGCAGTGTAAGGTGAAATTCAAATAGTAATGAGCCATGTGTCTGTTGCCAGTAAAATGTATGCTTTTATTTGCATGCAAAAATATTACCACTGTTTTGTTCATGACATATATGTTCTGTGTTGATTTGTGCTGAGTAGTTGTTTCATTGTATATGAGTATTCATGGAAATTATTAATTAATTTCCTTGTCTAAGAGGAACATCTAAGATTATATTTTTACTTTAAGTGAAAAAAGACACAGAAAAGAAAAACAAAAAGCAAAAGAGACAAACAACAAATCCAATACAATAACAGTATAACAGTTTGTAAACAAGATGATAGGAATTTGACAATGGTTGTAATATGGCAAATTGTTACCTTCAAAAGGGTTGCTTAGATTAACAGATATAGACATGTAAAATTGATCTAATCATGAGTATTAATTGTTCTTTTCCAATAACTAATACATTTAGTAGTATAGTCATTTTAGCTATCTTATGTATACATATATACAAATTGATGTCTTTTTCCTTTTCCCTTCCTTCTTTCCTCCTTTCCCCTATCCCAGTTAGTTTTCCTCTTTGAGCAGTTTCTTACCCTTACACAATATTTCTTGTAAATTTTGGATTGTATATGCTTTTTCAGTTTCTTACACTTTCAAACAGTATGGTATTTACACATGTGAGTTTGATTTATTTCACTTGTGAGTATGGTCTCAAGTCGTGTCCATTTACTTATAAAAGTCTCATTGCAATCTTTCTTGGTAGCTGAGTATTACTTCATTGTATAAAAATACCTCATCTTTTTTATCCATTCCTTGATTGATGGGCACTTGGGTTGTTTCCAAGATTTAGCTATTACAAATTATGTTGTTATAAACATGGGTGCTCATGTATCACTGTGGTATGATGTTTTCAATTCTTCTGGGAAAATGCCTAGAAGTGGAACAGCTGGGTCAAATAGAATCTCTAATCCTAGCTTCTTGAGGACTCTCCACACTGATTTCCACAGTGGTTGCACCAGCCTACACTCCCACCAACAGTGGAGAAAAGTTCCTTTTTCCCCACGGCCCCTCTAGCGTTTGTTATTGGTTGATTTCTTGATCTTGGCCATTCTTTCTGGGGTGAAATGGAATCTCAGTGTTGTTTTAATTTGCATTTCCTGAATGACCATTGATGTTGAACATTTTTTCGTGTATTTATTTGCCATTTGTATTTCTTCATCTGAGATGCCCATTTCTGGATTGGGTCCTTGAATTTTGGAGGTCTTATTTTTTTTAACTCGTTATATGTTTTAGATAGAAGTCCTTTGTCTGAGGGACAGTTGGCAAAGATATTTTCCCAGTTCATGGGTTTTCTTTTAACTCTGTTGGAGATTTCCTTTGACGTGCAAAAACTTTTTAATAAGACAAGTCCCAGTTGTTGATTCTGGGAAGTATTTCCTGTGCAGTTTTGATTTTTGTTCATGAACTCTGTGCCTACTCCTATGTCATCAAGATTTTTACCTACTTTATCTTCCAGCAGATTTAGTGTCTCTATTTTAACATTTAGATCTTTGACCCATTTTGATTTTAGTTTAGTGCATAGTGATAGACATGGATCTAATTTTAGTTTTCAGCATATGGAAAGCCAGTTTTTCCAGCACCACTTATTAATGAAGCTATCTTTCTTCCAGTGTACATGTTTGGCCCCTTTGTCAAAGATGAGGTGGCTAAGTGTGTTTGTAGTTGTGGCTGTATATTCTAATCTATTCCATTGATCTTCAGGTCTGTTTTCATTCCAGTACCATGCTGATTTTATCACAGTAGCTTTGTAATATAATTCCAAGTCAGGGATTGTGATGCCTCCTGCCTTACCTTTGTTACCCAGTATTGCCTTTGCTATTCTAGGTCTCTTCTGGTTCCAGATGAATTTTAGGGATGATTTCTCTAGCTCTGTGAGTTACACAAATGGTATTTTTATTGGAATTGCATTAAATCTGTATAACAATTTTGGGAGAATGGCCATTTTCACAATGTTTTTTCCTCCTATCCATGAACAGGGAATATCTTTCCATTTTCTGAAATCCTGTTTGATTTCCTTTTTCAGAGTAATGTAATTTTCACTGTATAGATCTTTTACTTCCTTTGTTAGATTGATTCCTAAGTATTTTATTTTTTTGGATGCTATAGTGAAGGGTGTGGTTTCCCTTATTTCTCTCCCAGTAAGTTTGTTGTTTGTGTATAAGAATGCTATTGATTTTTGAGTGTTGACCTTGTATCCGGCTACATTACTGAATTTGGCTATTACATCTGCAAGTCTTTCAACAGATTTTTGGGGGTCTTCTATGTAGAGTATCGTATCATCTGCAAATAATGATAATTTAACTGCTTCCTTTCCTATCCTTATTCCTTGTATTTCTCTCTCTTGTCGAATTGCTCTGGTTTATGTTTCTAGAACTATAGTGAATAGGAGTGGTGATAATGGACATCTTTGTCTTGTTCCTGATTTTAGGTTGAAAATTTCCAGTTTTTGTCCATTTAGTAAGACATTAGCTATTGGTTTATGATATATGGCTTTTTTCAGGTTGAGGTAGAGACCATCTATTCTGATTTTCTGTAGGGTTTTATCTTGAATGAGTGCTGGATTTTGTCAAAAGCTTTTTCTGCATCTATTGAGATGATCATGTGATTCTTCTCCTTGGTTCTGTTGATATGGTATATTATGTTTATTGATTGATTTGCATATGTTGAACCATTCTTGCATTCCTGGGATGAATCCCACTTGATCATGGTGTATAATCTTCCCAATGACTTGTTGCATTCTATTTACCAGTATTTTATTGAGGAGTTTTGCATCTATGTTCATGAGGGAGATTGGCCTGTAATTTTCTTTTTTGGTTGGGTCTTTCTCTGGTTTTGGTATTCGGGTAATTCTTGCCTCTGGGAATGAGTTAGGGATACTTGCTTCCCTTTCAATTTCATTGATGAGTTTGAGGAGTGTTGGCATTAAATCTTCCCCAAATTTCAGTGAATCCATCAGGACCTGGGCTCTTCTTTGTTGGTAAGGTTCTAATGACATTTTCAATTTCATTAACTGAAATTGGGTTATTCAGCAGTTTTACATCTTCTTGATTCAGCTTTGGTAATTCATACATTTCTAGGAATCTGTCTATTTTTTCTGTGTTATTGAACCTATGGGAGTAAAGGTTTTCGAAGTAGGTATTGATGGTCTTCTGTATTTCCACAGGGTCTGTAGTGATTTCACCCTTTTCACTTCTTATTGCATGGATTTGAATTTTTTCTTTCCTCTTTTTGATAAGGTTGGCTAGGGGTTTATCAATTTTATTTATTCTTTCAAAGAACCAACTCTTTGATTCATTAATTCTTTGTATTGTTTTCTTAGTTTCAATTGCATTAATTTCTGCTGTGATCTTTATAATTTTCTCCCTTCTTTGGGCTTTGGGCTTGACTTGCTCTTCTTTTTCTAGAAGCTTGAGGTGCAGCATTAGGTTGTTTATGTGTGTTCTTTCCATTTTTCTGATGTGGGAGTTTAGTGCTATAAATTTCCCTCTGAGAACTGCTTTCATTGTGTCCCATAGGTTCTGGTAATTTCTATTTGCATTTTCATTCAATTGTATTGTTGTGTAATTTCTTCTTTAATTTCTTCTGTGACCCATTGTCTGTTTAGGAGAGTGTTGTTTAATTTCCATGTGTTTATGGAGTTCTTGTGGGTTTTTTGTTATTAATTTCCAATTTCATTGCACTATGGTCAGATAACATGCATGGAATAATTTC
>RJWM01016936.1:0-44300 GCA_004363535.1 Dasyprocta punctata | reverse complement strand
CCAATAAAAAGAAACAGACTAGCAGAGTGGGTTAAGAAACAAAACCCAACAATATGCTGTGTACAAGAAACACATTTCACTCAAAAGGAAATTCACAGACTAAAAATCAAAGGCTGAAAAACAATACTCCATGCAACAGGAACCCAGAAAAAAGCAGGGGTAGCTATTATGTTTGCAGACAATGCAAACTTCAAACCGAAAATAATCAAAAGAGATAAAGGTCACTGCATACTTGTTAGGGGAAAACTTCAAGAGGAAGAGATTACAATCATAAATATATATGCATCGAATATGGGAGCACCCAACTATGTAAGACAATTCTTAGTAGACATGAAAAAGCAAATAATAATACAGCTATAACAGGGGACCTTAACACCCCACTGACACAGACAGATCAACCAAACAAAAATTCAGCAAAGAAATAACAGAACTGAATCAAGCTTGTGAACAAATGGAGCTATTAGATGTGTACCAAGTATTCCACCCATCAACATCAGAATACACATTCTTCTCATCTACACACGGCTCATTCTCTAAAATAAATCATACACTGGTCCACAAAACATGCTTAAGTAAATGCAAAGGAATTGAAATAATTCCATGCATATTATCTGACCACCGTGCAGTAAAATTGGAAATGAATGACAAAAAACCTATAATAACCACATAAACACATGGAAATTAAATAATATTCTCCTAAATAACCAATGGGTCACAGAAAGAGTTAAAGAAGAAATTAAACAATATCTACAATTGAATGAAAATGCAAATACAAATTACCAGAACCTGCGGGACACAATGAAAGCAGTCCTCAGAGGGAAATTTATAGCACTAAACTCCCACCTCAGAAAAATGGAAAGAACACACATAAACAACCTAATGCTGCACCTCAAACTTCTAGAAAAAGAAGAGCAAGTCAAGTCCAAAGCCCAAAGAAGGGAGGAAATTATTAAGATTAGAGCAGAAATGAATGCAATTGAAACTAAGAAAACAATACAAAGAATTAATGAATCAAAGAGTTGGTTCTTTGAAAGAGTAAATAAAATTGATAAACCCCTAACCAACCTTATCAAGAAGAGGAAAGAAAAAACTCAGATTCATGCAATAAGAAATGAAAAGGGTGAAATCACTACAGACCCTGTGGAAATACAAAAGATCATCAACACCTACTTTGAAAACCTTTACTCACATAGATTGGATAACACAGAAGAAATGGACAGATTCCTAGAAACCTATGAATTACCAAAGCTGAATCAAGAAGATGTAAAGCTGCTGAATAATCCAATATCAGCTTATGAAATTGAAAATGTAATTAGGACCCAACCAACAAAGAAAAGCCAAGGCCCTGATGGATTCACTGCTGAATTCTACAAGAAATTTAGGGAAGACTTAATGCCAACACTCCTCAAACTCTTAAATGAAATCGAAAGGAAGAAAGTCTCCCTAACTCAATCCTGGAAACAAGTATTACCCTAATACCAAAACCAGAGAAAGACTCAACCAAAAAAGAAAATTACAGGCCAATCTCCTTCATGAACCTACATGCAAAAATCCTCAATAAAATACTGGCAAATAGAATACAGCAAGTTATCAGGAAGATTATACACCATGATCAAGTGGGATTCATCCAAGGAATGCAGGGATGGTTCAACATACTCAAATCAATAAATGTAAATCACCATATCAGCAGGGCCAAGGACAAGAACCACATGATCATCTCAATAGATGCAGAAAAAGTTTTTGACAAAATCCAACACCCATTCATGACTAAAAACCCTAGAGAAAATCGGAATAGATGGTCTCTACCTCAACCTGATAAAAGTCATATATCATAAACCAACAGCCAACATCTTACTAAATGCACAAAAACTGAAAACTTTGAACCTAAAATCAGGAACAAGACCAGGATGTCCATTATCACCATTGTTATTAAATATAATTCTGGAAACATTAGCCAGAGCAATTAGAAAAAAGAACGAAAAGGAATAAGGATAGGAAAGGAAGAAGTAAAATTATCATTATTTGCAGATGGTATGATACTCTACATAGAAGACCCCCAAAAATCCATTAGAAAACATCTAGAAGTAATAAGCAAATTCAGTAATGTTGCTAGATACAAGGTCAACACTGAAAAATCAATAGCATTCTTGTACACAAACAACAAAGTTACTGAGAGAGAAACAAAGGAAACCACACCCTTGAATATAGCATACAAAAAAAAAATGAAATGCTTAGGAATTAATCTAACAAAGGAAGTAAAATATCTATACAGTGAAAATTGCATTACTCTGAAGAAAAAAATCGAAGAAGATTTCAGAAAATTGAAAGATATTCCCTGTTCATGAATAGGAAGAACAAACATCGTGGAAATGGCCATTCTCCCCAAATTATTATACAGACTTAATGCAATCCCAATCAAAATACCACTTGCCTACCTCACAGAGGTCTTGCCTACCAGAAAAGACCTATAATAGCAAAGGCAGTTCTGGGCAACAAAGGGAAGGCAGGAGGCATCACAATCCCCAGCTTGAAACTATACTACAAAGCTACTGTGATAAAATCAGCATGGTACTGGAATCAAAACAGACCTGAAGATCAATGGAATAGATTAGAAGATACAGCCACAACTACAAACACACTTAGCCACCTCATCTTTGATAAAGGATCCAAACATGCACATTGGAAGAAAGATAGCTTCTTTAACAAATGATGCTGGAAAAACTGGCTTTCTATATGCCATAAACTACAACTAGATCCATGTCTATCACCATGCACTAAAACAAAGTCAAAATGGATCCAAGATCTGAATATTAAAACAGAGACACTAAACTTACTAGAAGACAGAGTAGGTAAAAATCTTGATGACATAGGAGTAGGCAGAGAGTTCATGAACAAAAATCAAATTGCACGGGAAACACTTCCCAGAATCAACAACTGGGATCTCATCTTACTAAAAAGGTTTTGCATGTCAGAGGAAGTCTCCAACAGAGTGAAAAGAAAATCCACAAACTGGGAAAATATCTTAGCCAATTGTCCATCAGACAAAGGACATTGATCTAAAATGTATAAAGAATTGAAAGAAATCAGTCCCCCAACATTCAAAGACCCAATGCAAAAGTGGGCATCTGAGATGAATACACACTTCTCAGAGAAAGAAATACAAATGGCAAATAAATATTTGAAAAAATGTTCAACATCAATGGTCATTCGGGAAATGCAAATTAAAACAACACTGAGATTCCATCTCGCTCCAGAAAGTATGGCCAAGATTAAAAAATCAACCAACAACAAATGCTGGAGGGGCTGTGGGGAAATAGGAACTCTTCTCCACTGTTGGTGGAAGTGTAGATTGGTGTTTATTTCAGATGTCCATTTTTGGTTGGGTCTTTAAATTTGGGGGTCTTCTGATTTTTTGACTTCTTTTTATATTCTAGATAGTAGACCTCTGTCAGAGGGACAGTTCGCAAATTTTTTCCACACTGTAGGGTGTCTCTTCATTTTGTTAGTGATTTCTTTTGCTGCGCAAAAGATTTTTAATAAGATGTGATCACAATTGTTGATTCTTTGTAATATTTCCCCTGCTACTAGGATTTTTTTCATTAAGTCTTTGCCTACATCAAAGTCTTCAAGAGTTACACCTATTCAATCTTCTAGCACATTTAGTGTTCCTGTTTTAATATTTAGATTTTTGATCCATTTTGATTTTATTTAGTGCATGGTGAGAGACATGGGTCTAGTTTTTGTCTTGAGCATGTGGAAAGCCAGTTTTTCCTGCACCTTTTATTAAACAGACTCTTTGTTCCAGTGAGGGTGTTTGACCTCTTTGTCAAAGATAAGATGCCTGAGTGTGTTTGAAGTTTATTCTGCATTTTCTAATGTGTTCCATGGTCCTCAAGCCTGTTTTTGTTTTTCAGTACCATGCTGTATTTTTGTTTTCAGTAGCTTTGCAGTATGATTTAAAAGTCAGGGATTGTGATGCTTCCTGATTTGCCTTTTTGCCCAGAATTGATTTTGGTATTCTAGGTGTCTTCCAATTCCAAATAAATTTTTAGGATTGTTTTCTTAAATACTGTGAGGTATGTTATTGTTATTTTGATCAAGATTGCATTAAATCTGTATAATAATTTTGGGAGTATGGTCATTTTCACTATGTTGATTCTTCCTACCCAAGAACAAGGGATATCTTTCCATTTTCTAATATCCTCTTCTATCTCCTTTTTCAGAGTACTGTAGTTTTCCATGTAAAGATCTTTTACATCCTTTGTGAGATTGATTTCTAAGAATTTCATTTTTTTGTGGTTTCCCTAATTTTTCTCTCTGTAAGTTTGTTATTTGTGTACAGGAATGCTACTGATTTTTAAGCGATGACTTTGTATCCAGCTAGGTGACTGAATTTGGTTATTAAATCTAAAAGTGTTTCTGTGGACTTTTTGGGGTCTTCTGTGTAGAGTATTATGTCATCTGCAAAAAATGATAATTTAACATCATCTTTTCCTATTGTGATTCTTTTAATTTTTCTGTCTTTTCTAATTGCTCTAGATAATGTTTTCAGAACCATAATAGGAGTGGTAATAGTGGACATCCTTGTCTTGTTTCTGATTTTAGAATGAAAGCTTTCTGTTTTTGACTATTTAATATGATGTTGGCTGTCAGTTTGTCATAGATGGCTTTTACCAGACTAAAAGAAAACAATCTATTCCAATTTTCTCCAGAGTTTTCCTCATGAATGGGTGTTGCACTTTGTGAAATGTGTTTTTAGTGTCTATTGAAACCATCATCTGATTTTTTCTCTTTGGTTTTATTGATATGGTGTATTGCATTTATTGATTTGAGTGTGTTGAATCATTCCTGCATCCTTGAGATGAGTGCTACTTGATCATGGTGTATAGTCTTCTCGATGGTTTGCTGTATTCTGTTGCCAATATCATACTGAGAATTTTTACATCTATGTTCATTAGGTAGATTGACCTGTAGTTCTCTGTTTTGGTTGGATCCTTCCGTGGTTTTTGTATCAGACTAACGCTTGCTTCCAGGAATGACTTTGGAAGTACTGCTTCTCTTTCAATTTCATTAAAAAGTTTGAGAAGTAACAGCATTAAGTCTTTTCTAAATGTCTTGTAGAATTGAGCAGTGAGTTCATAGGACCTGAACTTTTCTTTGTTGGTAGAGTTTGATTTACATCTTTAATTTTATTGACTGATATTGGATTATTTAGAATTTTTGTATCTTCTTGGATCAGCTTTGGTAATTCATAACATCTAGGAATCTATTTCTTCTGAATTTTCCATCTTGTGAGAATGCAGCTTCTTGAAGTAGGTATTGATGATCTTCCAAATTTCTGCAGGATCTTTTGTGCCTTTTCATTCCTAATTTTGTGGGTTTGGATATTTTCTTTCCTTTTTTTTTTTTGATAAGTTTGACTAAGGGTTTTTCAATTTGATTTATTCTTTCAAAGAACAAACTCTTCAAATTATTGATTCTCTGTATTGTTTCCTAAGTCTCTATTGCCTTGATTTCTGCTTGGATCTTTATAATTCCCTCCCTCATGAGCTTTGGGCTTGACTTGTTCTTCTTCTAGAAGCTTTAGATTCAACATTAAGTTGTTTCTTGAAGCTTGCTCTGGTTTCCTGTTATGCGAATTAAACACTATAAAGTTCCCTCTTAGGACTGCTTTTATTGTGTCCCATAAATTCTGGTAGGTTGTATCAGCATTATAGTTTAATTGTAGAAACTATTTAATTTCTTCTTTAATTTCATCTGTGACCCATTGATTGTTCAGTTGGGTATTATTTAATTTCCATTTGTTTACAGAGATTTTGTGGGATTTTTGCCATTTTCAGTTTTATTGTACTGTTGATCAGATAGTTTGCATGGTATAATTTCAATTCGTTTCCATTTGTCTAAGCGTGTTCTATGAGTTAGTATGTGGTTTATTGTGGAGAACATCCCATGTGCAGCTCAGAAGAAAGTGCATTCAGTTGTTGTGGGCTGGGTCACTTTGTAGACATACACTAAGTCCATTTGTTCAAAACTTTGGCTTAATTCTGATATTTCTTTGTTGATTATTTTGTACGGCTGATTTGTCTATTCATGACAGTGGGATATTAAAGTCTCCCATTACAATTGTGTTGGCGGTTATTTGACCTTTCTTGTTCATGAATATTTTTTACAGTTAGGTGCGCCAGCATTTTGTGTATATATATTTATGATTGTTATTGCTTCATCTTTAAATTTTCCCTTAACAGATATATAGTGACCTTTTTTTGTCTCTTTTGATCAGTCTTGGCTTGAAGTTCACTTTGTATATAATTAGAATAGCTACTTCTATTTTTTTTGGTTTCTGTCACATGAAGTATTTTTTCCCACCCTTTAACTTTCAGTCAATGAATTTCTTCTTGAGTTAAATTTGTTCCTTGAATACAGTATATTGTTAGACCTTCTTTCTTGAATATTCTGCTATTCTGTTTCATTTGACTGGTGAATTTAGACCACATATATTGATGTTTATAACTGATATGTATTGGGATATCCTTCTCACATTGTTTTCCTGTTTTTGTTCAGTGTTTTTTTCCTCTGTTTAATTGCTCCTCTTGCCTGGTGGCTGTTTTCTATTTGTCTTGGAATTGTGGTCTTCTTTATCTCTTTTTAAAGTATCCTTCTCAACATTTTTCAGAGCTGATTTGGTGGGCACGAGTTACTTTAGTTGTTCTTTGTCATAGAAGTGTCTTATTTCTCATTTGATTTTTAAAGATAATTTTGCAAGGTACATCAACATAGGTTTGAGTTTTGTTTTCTTTCAGGACTTGAAATACTTCACTCAAAGCTCTCCTTAAAGGTTGTATTGAGAAGTCTGTTATGATTGTAATGAGCTTTACTTTATAGTTGACTTGTTTCTTTTTTCTAACAGTTTTTAATATTCTGTTATTGTGGTGAAATTCTGGAATCTTGGTTATTATATGCCTTGGTGTAGATTTCCTTTATTCATGACTAATTGGAGTTTTATATATGCCTCACTTATTTGTATGTTAAATTATTTTTCTGTGTTTGCAAAGTTTTCTGCCACTACTGCTGTGATTTTTACAGTGTTTGTGCTGGCTCCAGCTTTCTCACTGACTCCAGTTATCTTATGGTGTTTTTCTTTGCATCATCTTGCAGCCTTTGGATTGATTTTTTCATAACTAATTTATATTTTAAGAAGTCTTTCTTTTTGTAGTTGCTAATTGCAATCGTGTCCTCTAGGTTCGATATTCAGTGTGCAATGGCAAACAGAAACACTGAAACAACATTCAGGATTTGGGGACAAATTTATTTATGCTGACAGGCACTGAACAAGATCATTCCCAGAGTACCAGGCCCCAATTTCTGGTGGTCTAGGACTTTTATGTGATGCACAAGCAGGAGGTATAAAGGAGGCGCATAGGTGAGATAGAACAGCCTAGCATTTCTTCTGATTAGCTAGCAGGGTGAGATATTCAGCTACGAGGTTAGATTAATGATCATCCTATATGTTTGGTTATGCTCTCATGGTTATAAGAGTCAAGAAAGTAATTAGAAAGCCACGAAACAGTTACAGAGCTAGGCAGTTTCAAAAGAACAAAGTTTTGAAAAGAAAAATTTCACTTGTACAGTTTTTCCAAGTCCTCACCTTGGTTCAACTGGCTGCATATAATTTCAATGAAATTTTTAATCTCCTTGGTTTCTGTTTAAATCTGTTTTGTGAATTCCATTGTTTTCTATATTTGACATTATGGTTTCCATCATTTTTCTAAGCTCCTCTATTTTCTTATCCTTGTCTACTCTAGGTTCACTGGGTAGTTCCTTCATTTTGTACTTCATCTCTTCTTTTTCACCTGAGAAATTATTTATAATCTGAGTTTTCTATAGCTTCATTCATCTGTTTTATTTTCTGCTGCTGCTGCTATCATTTCAGAAAGTTCAGGTGGGTGGCTTCTGATTTCATCTGTTTTGTTTCCTCCTGGTCTTGTCCTAGGTGGGCTGAAGGTCTGTGGTTGCATTTTGTTTCTGTGTCTTGTCATTTTCTATTTTTTATTTTAATTTGTTTTTTGTTGATGTTTGTACATTTCTTATGGTAGATAGCTTCATCACTAGTCAGGAGGCTTCCCTAGGAAATGATCTGCTCCTCAGAGATGTCTTCTATGTGTTGCTTGCTCTTGGTCTTTGTACCTGTCCCAAGATTCTACCTTTCCAATTTTTGGGGATGAGAATTTGCTCTGTATTTGACTCAGCATCCAATCCTTTGGTTCTGAACTATGGTTATAGTTATGACTGCAGACAATTACAGTTTTGTCATACAAAGGAGAACAATTGATTACAACAGGTACGACACCTTGGCTAAAGTAGTACAATTAGCAATAACATTTGCATCAAGTGCAGCCTAGAAACTGACAAGTTATGGTAACTATTAATTTCATACCTTTAACAATTGGAGCAAGATCTAGTTATATAACAAGATAAAACATAAACTAGGAACTTGTGTACAATAAGTTTCCTCTTACTCCATGGGGGAGATTTTAAAAGAGATAGAAGACAAAGTAGAGAGATAAATGAAGACAAATACAGTAGAAGCAAGGCTGCAGTATAAAGGATAATCGCCTAAGCTTTGGGAAACCAGAGAAGAGGACAGGAGGGAAAAATGAAGGAGAAAGTAGAAGAATATTTAAGTGAACTGGAAATACTAGAGATAGTGTTCACTTGCTTAAAAATATCAAAAACTTCAAGAAAGAAAGTTGAGATAAGAGAAAGCAGAGGTGAGCAAAGCAAACAATAAACATACAGATCTAAACAAACAAGCAAGCAAGTACAACCAGACAGAAAAAGAAAAACACAACAAACAGAACAAAATAATGTTCCTCTGGTATCCATAGTTTTGTAGTAGGTTTTTAAATATTAACTCCACCTTTTATTACCTGATTGACTTAGAAAACACATTCATAAAATAGCTATAATCTATTTCATTAGACACAGACATAGCTATGTAATCTGTGTTAATAATAACATGATGGATAGAGTTGTGTAAGGATAGAGATTTTGTATGCTTTTGCAATTAAGTTGGTGTTGATTCAAGTTGGATTATTATATATTTAAGGTGATAAATAAAATCTCCATGGTAACCATTGAGAACACATCTAAAAATATATACAAAAGGAATTGTGTATGGAATCAGAACAGTTCTTTCTTTTTGCATTAGGGTCTCACTGTGTTCATCAGGCTGGCCTTGACCTCACTGTGTAGCCCAGGCTGTGCTCAAACTTGCAGTGATCCTCCTCTGTCAGCCTTCTGAGTGCTGGGAATGCATGTATGTGCCACCAAGGCCAGCTAGAAGCGTTTTTAACAAGAAAATAATCAATTAAACAGAAAGGAAGGCAGCAATGAAAGAAGCAAGGACCAGAAAAATACATGAGATACAGAAAAGAAATAGTAAAAAGAAGTCCTCCTGTATTACTAACTAATTGAATGTAAATGAAAGAAACTTTCAAATGCAAAGGCAGAGATTGGAAGAATGTACAAAAGCCCTGGTCTAACCATATTTGGTAATAAAAAAACTCATTTTTGAATCAAAGATAATAACTGTTTTAAAATGAAAAGATTAAAAAATACTCATTTATAATTGAAAGACAGCTGTAACTTCTATATTACTATCAGAAAAATGAAGTTTAAGTGAAAAATCTTTTACAAGGAAAAATGAAGGACAATATATATTGATAAAAAAGTTCAACTCATCAATATGTATAACATTTAGAAACATAGGCACCAGACATCATACCCCCAGAATACGTGAAGCACTGTGAGACTTGAATTGAGAATCGTATTGGAGACTTCAACATGCTAGTTTCAATAATGAACAGTTTTTGAAATCATCGTCCATTCTTTTATTTTTTTATTTTTATTTATTTATTTATTTATTTATTTATTTATTTATTTTGTGGTACTGGGGATTGAACTCACAACCTCGCGCCTGCCAGGGCAGGCGCTTAAGCCACTGAGCCAAACCCCCAGCCCTGGTTTTTTGAGGCAGGGTCGCACTATGTAGCTCAGGCCGGCCTTGCGCTCGCGTTGTAGCCCAGGCCGGCCTCGAACTCACAACGCTCCTCCTACCTCAGCCTCCCGAGTGCTGGGATTAAAGGCGTGCGCCACCACGCCCGGCTCGTCCATTCTTCTATTGGAAGAATTGAGGACCTCAACAGCATTGTAAATAAAGTGTAGAAGATATAAACATGGAATTCATCACATAATAAAAGCATAATACATATTGTTCTCAAGGATTGATGGAAAATTCTCCATGGTAGATCATCATTCAAGCTACATAACAAGTCTCAAAAATTTTAATAAAACAGAAGTCATACAAAGCATCTTCTCTAACTACAATTGAATGCTTTAGTCTCTGGACTGTATAAAGAACTCCTGCAACTCAACAATAATATATAAATAAAACTCTGATAATTAAAACAGTATAAGGACTTCAGTCTCCAAATAAGATAATAATGACCAATAATAACATAAACATGTGTTCACCATCATTAACCATTAGCAAATGCAAATGAAATGCATAATGAGATACCATTTTACTCTAAGGTGTTTATACTTAAAAATGTAAAGCACAAAGTATTGGTGAGAATGTGAAGAATTAGAATTCTTGTACATTGCTGATAGGAAGATAAAATGGTGAAGTTGCTGTGGATAATGGTCTGACAGTTATTCGTAACTTTAAACAGGATTATCATATGATTCAGAGATTATAGTCGTGTGCGTGTGTGTGTGTGTGTGTGTGTATATATATATATATATATATATATATATATTGCAGTCAGGGGTTACAAGGAGAACAACTGCATACAGGACACAGAATTTGTAATATTGTTTTATAATAGTCACCCAGAGTTAAACACAAGAAAGTGCAGGAAAATCTGTCCACAACACTAAGACCCAGAATATTCAACCAAGGGCCTGGATCCCACAGCAATGTCGTGCAAGAGTCCAGCTAAAGACCCAAAACACATGACAATGCCTCCCACAAATCCAAGTGGAAATCTAAGAGCCCACAATAAGGACTCATGCCAGTTTATTTTATGGTTCTGTGCCAGGAAGGCCAAAGGTCAGCAGTGGAACTAGAAAGTCTATGCCAGCGGGGTGAAGGAGGTGTGCAGTGGGTTGAGGGTTCTACATAGGAGCTGAGAAGTCGCATACAAACTAAGGAGCTGGGCTGCCTTGAAGAGTACCATAGCCATCCTCAGTGGCAATGAGGTCCTATGCTCCTCCAATGATGAGAACAGTTGACTACAGGTCAGGAAGCCCAGCATGACAAGCTTCTCCAGCACACATCTTCCCCTCTGGAGCCAGGAAGTGATGCACAATGTGAGGAGCAGAGCTCCCCCAAGGTGAACCACAGCCACTCTCATTGATGAGGTCCCGAGCTCCTCCGATGATAATGGTTGAATCCATATTGAGGAAGCCAGCATGACACGCACCTCCGGGAGAACCATCGGCTCAAAACAGCAACTCTTGAAAGAACCCACAACGCCTTGCTCTTCTTCTCCACATCTCTGTTTACGCTGGCAACTTTCCTCAGGTGGGTGATCTTTACTCAACACCATGCTGATGTAATTCAGCTGGTACTAAGTTGACCACCAGTTTTTAAACTGTAACAATATGTACTCCCAATAATTGAAAATATAGATTCAAATATCTATTTATATATGAATGTTCATTGCAGCATTATATACAATAATCAAAATTAGGAAGATTCAAATGAAATATTATTCACCCATAAAACTGAATGAAGTTCTGAAACATGTTATGACATAGATAGACCTTCAAAATATTATGTGTAGCTAGGTGTGAGGATATACACATGCAGTCCCAATACTCTGGAAATCTGAGACAGAAACATGTAAAATTTGAGCCCAGCCGAGGCAATTGAAGGACTTATCAAGATCCTGTCTCAAAAATAAATGAATAAATAAATAAATAAATGGAGCCAGACATGTGGCTCAGTGCAGAAGCCTTGGGTTTAATCATCAGTACTGGAAAACATGGGTCTAGACCCAAAAAAGGACAATATTGGATGAATGATTTCACTTTAATGAAACATCAAGGAAAGGCAAATTAATAGAGATAGATAGGAGTGAGTCCTCACTAGCTGCACAGAGGATACCAGCTCTGCCCAGCCCAGCGTCCCAGCACAGTCCATCAGGGGAATGCCTGATCAGCCTCACGGGACACAGAGGTACTGAGCCCAGCCCAGCCCAGAGCCCCAGAGCCACTCATCAGGGAGCAGCCAGCATAACCAGAGTCTTGCAGAATTTGAGCTCCAGACATCAGAGCATGAGGCCCCAGCTCCATAGTTCAGGGAGACAGCCACATGGCAGGTCCTGGAGGTTCCAAGCACTGCCCAGCCAGGAGCAAGGCCCTGGCACCATATGCTGGGGGCATGCTCTGGCTAGTCCCGTGTTCCAGAGGCTCTGAACTCCTCACAGCCAGATGCAAGGTCCTGGTGGTGCCACACTCGGGGGCATGCTCCATCTAGCCAAGTGGGTCCTGGAAGCTCTGAACTCCACCCAGTCAGGTGCAAGGCCCCAGTGCCACACCATGAGGGTGCATCTCTGCTAGCCACCTCAGTTGCATCAAGACTTTTATAAGTAAATGGACACGACTTGAGACCATACTCATAAGTGAAATAGATCAAACTGATACGTGCAAAACCCATATTGTCTCCCTAGTGTAAGAAACTAAAATAGTATATATGATCCAAAATCTACAATAAATGCTGTGTAACGGTAAGAAACTTCTGAAAGAGGAATAGTAATTGGGATAGGGGAAAGAAGGTAAGAAGGAAGGGAAAAGGAAAAAGACATAAATTTGTATATATGCATACATAAGATAGCTAAAATGACTATACTACTAAATGTATTAGTTATTGGAAAAAACAGTTAATACTTATACAATTGGATGAACTTTACATGTCTGTATCTATTAATCTAAACAACCCTTTTGAAGGTAATGATATGCAATATTATAACCATTGCCAAATTCCTATCATCTTGTTTTGTAAACCTATAACGTTATTGCATTGGATTTGTTGTTGTTGTTTGTCTCTTTTGCTTTTTATTTTTCTTTTCTGTGTCTTTTTTCTCTTAAATTTAAAAAAAGATTTAAATAGAGACAGATAGTATGGAGATTATTAGGGACTAGTGTAAGGCAAGGATAGAGACGGGTTGCTTATATACAGTTTCCTTTAGGCTGATGAAACCTTTCTGGAAGTACATAATGGTAGTTATTGTACAACACTGTGTATGTAACTAATGTGAGTGCTCTGTACATTTAAGAACGTTTTAAATATGTTGTTTTATTTTATGTGCATATATGTTATCAAAATTTTATCAAATTA
Organism: Dasyprocta punctata; assembly: GCA_004363535.1. NCBI lineage: Eukaryota > Metazoa > Chordata > Mammalia > Rodentia > Dasyproctidae > Dasyprocta > Dasyprocta punctata. Next base: position 30,895 of record RJWM01016936.1, on the reverse strand, counting down.
ATAAAGCTGATAGATTTGAAAGTGTATTTCCATGCTGTTTCACTCAGTACTAAATTTGAGAATTAAAGCCTTACTTTTCTTACTTTTTGTTCATTAACTCATAATTAGTTGTGCTATTTCAATTGTGCTCATTTACTAGTTAAAATTTGATTAAGTAGTGTGAGTTAGGGTTCTCGAGAGTAATAGAAGCAATAAAAATATATGTATTTTTATGAAAGTGAATTTATTAGGCTTCCAGGATTAGAGGGAGGAGGGTCCACAATGGCCATCTGTGATATCATAGATGGCAGAGTCCACAATGACCATCTGCACACTGGAGAGTTGGAGGATCCAGCCTAAGAAGATGGAAGCTGCAAAAGAAAAGGGATCAAAGACCAAGGTTAAAGGACTGGAAACTCACTGGAGAGTGATAGGTGCAAAAGCCTGCATTGCAAGTTTGAAGAAAGTTGAACCTGAAGAGCAATGTCCACAGTCATAGCAGCAAAGGGCACCTGCTTAGGAAGATTTCAGCTCTTTAAAATGGGCACACTACCTTCTTTTTTTCTTTTATTTCATCCAGGTTACAAGTCTATTGGTTTGGGACACCCACAGTTTTTTGGTATACATGTCAGTCATCCACAGAGGTACTCAGAGCTGTGCTTTACTAACCTAGGTGTTTCTTAATCCATTCAAGATAATATCATGATTAATAGTCTCACAATGACTCTCTGTCATAAATTAAAATAAAATAAGGTTGAGTTTTAATTTCATTAAAAAAACCAAACTACTTCCATACACTATCAGCAAATGAATTAAATATAAAATTAAGGGAAAATCCATTTGAAATAGTACCAAAAGCAGGTTGTGATGGTGTATGGCTGTAATTCCAGTTACTTGAGAGCCTGAGGCAGGGGGATAACAAGTTCAAATTCAATTTATGCAAGCTAATAAGACCATGCCTAAAATAAAACAAAAAGGACTGGAGATACAGCTCACTATCCCCCGAGTTCAATTTCAAATACCACAAAACAAACAGACAAAAAAGAATAAAATAAACTAAGCAAAAAAGTGAAAAATTACAGTCTGAAAAGAAAAAAGATTGAGAATTCAATATATTATCTATCAAAATTCAGCTCATAAATAGACAAGATGACCCTGTAATTCACATGAAAATGTAAGGGACACCAAATAATCAAAAGAGTATTTAAAAGGAGTAGCCAGACATGGTGGTGCCCAGAGGATGAAACAAAAAGATCCCTGTGAGTTCAAGGCAAGTCTGGGTTATAAAGTGAGTTCATAGCCAGTCTGAATTACATACCAAAACCCTGTCTCAAAAAGACAAAAAAAAATACAAATAATAATAATAAAGTAGGGCTCACATTTCTTTAAAATTTCAAAGCATATCATGAAGTTGCAGCAATTAAGACAGTGAGTATCAGTGTAAAGATGAACATGAAAATCAGTAGAATAGAATATAGGATCCAGACAGGAATAGAGTTCAAAAATAAACCCATACACCTATAGTTAGTCAATTTTTGAGAAGGTTGCCAAGACCACTTAGTGAGGAAAAACACCCTTTTCAAGGAACAGTGCTTGTGGGATAACAAAAAAAATGAAGTTGAATCTTTATCTAATACCATATAAAAATTACCTGAAATGATCAAATATTTAAATGTGAAAGCTGAACCTAATAAACTAGGTGTTTTTATAATATCTAGAAGAAATCAGGGGAAGCACCAAGATGGTGGAGTGGTAAACAGCAGAGAAAGAACCTCTCTGACAGTCACCATCCAGATACTGGAATATAGAAGCATGAGGAAGACAAGAAGGAGGAATGTGGGTCCCCTGAACACAGGAAGGGTGTGAAGCATGAATTGAAGCCCACTGAGAGAGTGAAGAGACAAACTTCAACAAAGAAGAGGGAGGTAACCTGAGGCACCTTCTCCCTGAGACAGGACTCACTACATGAAAGGATTGGTTCAGACCTGCAAACACACAGTGACTGCTGGCAACCCCAGCAGTGGAGGGGAGCTGGTGATCATAGTAGAGGGGAACAGTGGGCATGAAGGACTGCACTAGCTAGTGGTGGGTGCTGAGGACTCAGTCATCCCATGGGAGAGGGCAAATGATTTGTGTTATAGTGTGATCAGATGGCCCCCACTTAAGCCTCATGTAATCATGGACAGGGCTGAGTATGATGTTCATGATTGGTTTGCTGTCTAGCACTGGGACTCACGATGTTGGGAGCCGTTGAAGCTGGAAATTGACTTAGGACATGATATGGACATGATCATTCCAAGAACAAAGAGAGCCTAGGGCAAGTCACGAGAAGAAGCTACTTCAGCCTAGAGAACACCTATCCCCAAGACACTCTGAGCAGTGGGTTGCTAGGACAACGGGGTGTCATGTGACATTAGGTTGCTAAAAGGTATAAATAAATGCCCCTGCTGTGAGGGGCCAGTACCTGTCCTCCCATCAGGGCTCCACCTGACCCCAGCTTTGTCTCTTCCTTTATTTTTCTCATCCTCTCATGGTCCTTCACTCCAAGAACCTTAGGAGTCACGTGGGTCGTGGCATTTCTCATCCTCTCATGGTCCTTCACTCCAAGAACCTTAGGAGTCACGTGGGTCGTGGCATAGCACTGGGACTGACAATATGAGTGTTGCACCCACCCAGGAGTGGAGCCGACATACAGTGTAGGGGCAGGAGGAAGGCATCTCTCTCTCTCTCTCTCTCTCTCTCTCTCTCTCTCTCTCTCTCTCTTTCTGTTTTTCTTGTGATTCACCTTGCTGTTGTGGTAGCCATGAATGGCTGCCCCGCCATGTCACACTGCCTTGGAACCAACTGAGTATGGATTGAAACCCCTAAGAACTGTAAGAAATAAACCTTTTCATCCCTAATTTTGGGCATCATGTATTCTGTCTTAGCGATGAGTGAAAAGTAACTAAGACAGCTGAAATCCATCTTGGAGAGGGTCAGGCTGAGCACAGAACTCAGAACAGCTAAGGGCTCCATCTAGCAGCTCCCAGCTGGGCTCAGGTGCACAGAAGGTGCATTGATGGTTGCAGGCTGAATGAGTCTGGTCTCAGACTAAAGGTGCATGTTCATGAGATTATCCACTACCCCACCAAAAAGATATTGTTGGTTTGCTATAATAAATCAACATGGATCAGGATTCTGCCTCACATGCTACCAGTGACAACACAGACAAACCTGGAAATGGGCATTTTTTCTTTCTCTCTCTCTCTTTTGTTTTTGTAGTTTTGTTTTTGCTTTTGTTTTTCTCCTTCATTGTTTGTCTTGGTTCTTATGAGTGTGATTGTGGTTTCTAGCCTCATTGTGGTTGTGGTTCTCTTCTGTTCTTTTTATCTCTTTCTTCTCTTTTCCCCTCTAGTCTTCTGCACCAAAGTTAGCCTGATCTCCCTTTGTCTTCTAGCTTCATTTCTAATCTCTTCCTCTTCTTCCACTTCTCTATTATCTCCCTATCCCATTTTAAATTTTAACCTTTGAGGGCAAAATTTACATATTAAGAACTTGTGATAGTTAACTGATTGTGTCAACTTGAGTAAAAAACGTCCAACTAAATTATATCGGCATGGTTCTGAGTGTGGTTAACCTGCCTTAGGGAGATTGTTGCTGGAATGGTTTAAAAGAGAAACAAAGATGAAAGGCTCGCTTCTCTTTCTTCAGAGAAGCCACAGCCTTAGGACCTTGGACATCATTTCTGGGCTTCTAGTGCAGATTCTTCAGCTTTCCATTGCAGAACCTTTGGCCTCCTGAAATGGACTCACACAGGACCCAACACTGAGCTCTATGCCTTTGACCCTTTGCATTCTTCTACACCTGACTCTGTGGGCAGCCACTGTAAGTCAATCTTGTAAATTCTTATATACTTGTATATCTTGCATTAAATTTGTTTCTCTGCTAAGCACTGACTGATACATATAATATGACTATACCTTAAGTTTTTCAAATGATGCATACCATATGGAATGCATAACTATAAAATAAAGGCAGGCTATATACTCAAATAATCAATGGTGCAGAGCCATATATGCATATACTGTATACATATACATATTTTGTAAGACTAATATAAATACATAAAAGCATATATATGTTTTAATATATTAATCTATATTAGTCTTAGAAAACATATATTTATATATGTATGTACATGAGCATATATATGTATATTTACATGTTTCAAGAGAGGATAGGATATAGAGAAACTCTTATCTCTTCTGAACACCTTTCATTCTCATGTCCCTCTCTTGTCATTCATTCATTCTTAAAATACCTAAAATCTATGTCCTCTAAATTTTTCCAGAGACTGAAGCAGCCTCCATCTAAAATTCCTTTCCTTTTGTTGGCATTCAAATTTTTCATAGGGGCACTCTTTCTCCCTCTTTGGCAGACTACACTTAGGTTTTCCTTCATTTTCTTTGCAGAGGTTTTGGGCAATGTTGCTGTTTCCTATTTAATCCAGAGAGAAAATATAGACATGGATTGCTTCATTACTTTTGAAGCAGGAATGGTCAGTTTCTCTTTGAGGCAACATATTCGCCTAATCTCTCATGCCCTCCTCAAAGGTCCAGCTCCCAGAAATTGGAAATGCCTCTGGTCCCCACCTCCAAGCCATACTTCTTTACCCCTCCCTCTCTGGAATCTAGGATCTCACCAGAAAACCAGGTTAATGGCTTCTTCAGTGACTGGAAAAAGAGGAACAGGCATGGAGGTGGGCACAAATTTTATCTAGCTTTTGTCCTTTCCAACTTCCATCCTCACAAATCTTGGTCTTGTTGCCTCCTCATACTGACCTGATCAGCTGCAGGACAGGTTTCCACTGTTTTCCATGCCTGGAAGTGTCTTTGAACACAGACTCTGCAACATGCATATAAAAGAAAAGGATTGGGAAAGAGGGACTTTGTATATCAACCAACCCTAAAGATAACACAGACATCATCTGTGGGATTTTTCTCACTGTTGCTGCTCCAATTTTCCTACTCGCTGATTCCCTTCCCAGTCTTTTCTTTCCTCCAGAATTGATGTGCCCATCCTCAGCACGTGTCCCTGCAGTATCTACCATCTCCCACCCCCACCTCACCCCACAACTGCAGACCAACACTGAATGAGGAAATTATTTTCAAATGATCTCTAATTTTATCTTGTCTCCATTCCACGATTTCAGTTTTTCTCCAGCCACCAACCCACACTTTATGCTTATCATTTTCATCAATGAATTATGGAAAATGGGGAGACAGATAAAAAGATATATTACCAGTATGAAAGAATATGACTCTTTCTAAACTATGACTAAATATCTAGGTGTTTACCCCCTGCAATACCACCTCTCCTAAATTTATAGGGATTTTGAGAAAGTAAATGTGGACCTATTCCAATCACTAGATTCAGTTACTGCCACGGCAGGGATCTCAGCACTTTCTTGACATCACCAAAATTTATCTGTGTTTTTTTCCTTGGTCACAGGCATGCAAGACTGCAGGGCAGTAAGGAGCTGATATTCAAAGAGAAAGAGAAGCCTGGGAATGTAAGAATTTCAGTTCACTTTAGCTCCAGATCATGTGAGAATTGCATCATCCTGCAACTCTGGTACCCATTTCCCTCCCCCACCAACAGTGAACTGATCTACCAAATCCCCCACCATGAAAGTTCTTGACATTCATTTTGTCTTTGCTAATTCAAGAGATCAAAATTGGACCCATCTCCTTGTAGGTGGAATTTGCCATTCTCTGATTATCAAGACTGCATCTTCCCATAGTTATATTAACCATTGTCAATTTTTAAATTGTTGTCCTGAGAAAGTTACTCATCAATTTCTAGGCTACAAAAACACAAAAGTAGCAGTCTTTCCTGTACTCACCTTCCCCTCAGTTCCTTGTGGTTCCTTCCTTAAAACAAACTTGGAGAGGATTGAGTGAATTGAGAAAGAAAGTAATAATTGAAGCTGTATTTTTTTCAGTTTTGCAGATAATTTCTTCTTTTTCTCAATTATTTAATAAACATGATTTTCATAAATAGAAGTATAATAGAAATATGAACCTCTGGAAAATAGACTCAAGATAGGAGGGTAAAAAGACTTAAGCACCTGTTTCTTCTGCTGAAGTCATAATATAAATATAAAACCTATTGCTAGACACTTCTTAGAGGTTAAAAACATACAGGGCAACTGGGACCTACACTTTGTGAGGGGTGCAGGGCAAGTGAAATTCTACTATTAGGTGAGTTATTGAGGCTGTAATCCCACAGTACCCTACCCTAGGGTTTTCAGATCTCAAAGCAACAAAAATTTTTACTAGCCTGTTTTCCATATTATGCCCACCTCTCTCTGTACCATGTTCATGCCCTTTTATTCTCTTCTACACTGTGCCTAAAATATCCACTTTTAATCATATTCTCATTCAGAACTAGTTTTGCTTTTCTCCCAGACATCTCTATCCTCTTTATATTTTCCTAGACTTTATTCACCCTTACTGAAGAATTAAAAGGTATTTGTAACTCTAACAGAAACTGGCCACATTTAATCACCCATAATCAAACTTTCTGTTGCTAAGTGTAAGAAATAAGAGCATTAGATGGTCTGTAATTCATTTTAAACTCAAACACTTCAGTAGAGATTTAGTGACTGGCTAGTACCCTCATCTGCAGATAACTGGGTCAAATAGTGGGCAAGCAGGTTGCAAAATGACTCACAACTAAAGAATTCCAAAAGCCAAACAAAGATACATCAGTAAGGTAAGAGATAATTACTAGACAAACAAGTTTTTATGAATTATGGTCATGAGAACCAAAAAATGAACCATAAAGAGCCACAAAGAAAAAATCTACAAAAGGGGGACTGTCAAAAGGGAAAGTAGCAGGTGCTACTTTATATAGATTATGACTCCCTCATCTCAGACAAAGAGTGATGGGAGAAGGAAATATTATGAGCTAGAAGGATAAAAGCTCACTGCTTCCCAAATCAAATGTGCCTGTTTGTTGTGAGGCACCTGCTTTACAAGGTTATATAATTAAACATCTTACTTCCATTGCACTTATCTCTCAACTTATTCTTTGGGTGTTTGAATGGTGATCATTTTCTAACAATTTGGGGCTTGTCTGCAATTTTTGAATTTCCCTGTGATGACCCCTAGATTCAGGTGGCCCATCCAGGTCTCACCACCTGGGCTCACCACACAAAGATGGGAGAACATTTCTGAAGATGGTGAAACCAAGAAAGAAAAAGAAAAAAGCCTGCTGCAGGAACCATAATTATATGCGTGAACCGAGGCAAGACTAACTGGACTAAAGTTGTTCTTTTGTGGTTGGGTGGCATCCTCTGGAGATTGATTATGTGTGACTGATACCTGTCCCAGAGACAAAGCAAGTGCAGAGTCTGAATCTACATTTCCATTCTCCTACAAGAGATATGGTCAGAGACAGAATGTGACTCTTAGGGGCGAGCAAGAAACTTCCACTGTGATTGGGGGAGCACTGAGTGCACAAGAAAACTGAAGAATATGGACCTTTTGAGAATGACAAACAAGCAATCTAGACCTAGAGAGTCAGGGCAGAAGGAAGCCCAGGACATTCCCCCTGGCAATCCATTGGAGAGAATGCTTGAAAACTGGGAAGGCAGTTTTCTGACCAAAGACAAAAAGAAAAATGATTAAATATTGTTGTTTTATATGGCCCAGAGAGTTATTCAAAGGACCCTCTGTATTTTGGCCTAAGTTTGGGTCTGAGGAGACCTGAGTCTGTTAAGCCTCAGTCCTCTTTGTAAATAATGAAACCTCAAACTCATGAGTGGAGAATTCTGCACTCTGTTGGCTTCCAGGGTCAACCCCAATGTTACCCCTCAAGGAAGAGAGAAAATTAAAAATAAAAAGTCATGAGATCCTTTATCTTGTTTTTCCCTTTTGCTATGTACAGCTGAAGAATTTTCAGGATGATGGTCACTATGAAACAGTTCAAGGCAGGGAAGAAAATATTCAAGGAGCCCAGGGAGAGAGGGACACTTCACCAACGAGTTCTTCATTTCCAAATTTGAGAAGAGAATTAGAATAGCATCAGAAGGACCTGGAAAGTTTTTCCCTCCCTGAGAAGCAATCTATTTCTAATGTTTCCTCTTCATGAGGTACCAATGGGAGGAGGGCAAACTGGATTTGTTAATGTTCCCCTCACTAGCACTAAATTCAGGAGCATTAAAAGACAAAGTGCAGTTATTAATTGAAGATCATCTGGGCCTAGGGGAACAATTAGACTATTTCTAAGATCTAACCTATATATGTGAGCCAAACTGATGTCTGATCCTGAACGTTTTATTCCTGGAGGAACAAGAAAGGGTAGCTATGTTTTCCTGGGAGAAAACTCATCTCCCAGGACCAGGTGTAGGCATAGCAGAGCAAAAGTTCCCAAATGAAGAACATAATTGTGACAATAATATTGAAAATGACTGGAATCAAATTCAAGATTTTAGAAAATTGATAATCAAGTATATTAAATAATCTGTCCCCTGGTCCCAAAGCATCTGTAAAGCATTTGAGGTTCAACAAGAAAAGGAGAAAGCTCTATGACTTTTTACAGAGATTAAAAGACCAAATGAGAAAGTACTCTGGGCTGGATCCCTAGTCAACTGGGACAAGCCACCTCAAAGTTACTTTTGTAACTAAGAGCTGACCTTATATATGAACAAAATTACTATTGGGAGCCACTGAACCTGGAAACTGACCAGACGTGCAAGGATGGGGCATGGCCATCCCAAGAACAAAGAGCACCTAGGGCAAGCGACTTAAAGAAGCTTCTTCAGCACAGAGAACATCTAGCCCCAGAACAATCCAAACAGTGGGTTGCTAGGACAATGGGGTGTCATATGACATTAATTTGCTAAAATGTATAAATAAATGTCCCTACAATAAGGGGAAGTTCCTTTTCTCCCATCAGGTGAGAGGCTCCACCTGATTCCAACTTTCTGTGTCTCATCTTTATTTCTTCATCTTCATGCTACCCTTCATGGTCCTCATCCCAGGAACCTCAGGAGCCATGTGGGTTGCAAAAAATGGCAACCAAACAGGGACTCAGGGTATGAGGAAATGCATTTAGCAGGTGAGAAGGACACCTCCAGTGTGCACACAAAAGAGAGGGAGGTGTATGAATATCCTCAGTATTGAGCCCATCAATATCAATATTGAGCCCAAAAGTGTATTGATATCCTCAATACTGAACCCATTAATATCATCAATACTGAGCCCACATCAGGTGCAAAACATGAGACAGATTCTCAAAAACCACAGATGTATATAGAAGTGTTTGTTGTATGCTTGATTCCAGTATTTATATATCTTTTGTGGATTTTGATTAGGAAGTATCTTAATGATTATAAACTTATTGAGACAGCCACAAGGGAATTGACTCAAGTAATATTTTAAAATCAAGTCCCAATCAGGACAAAGACGGTAAGAGAACAGAAACCCTAATAGTGTTTAAGTCCTTTGGCTTTGTTCAATTAGATAAGAAAGAAGGGATGGGGAATATCTCTCCCTTTCAAGAGCAAAGCATTGCTGCAAATTCTATTTTACAACACTTGATATGTTTAATTTAGCAACAAGCAGCAATCCCCACCTTTTCAGCTCAGACAAATTTTGTTGTGTAGCAGGTTGGAATTTCCACCTTTAAGAGAGTAGAGCTACTTTCTCTATCTCCCTTGTAATTGGGACTAAAACAAGCTAGACAGGTGGGGGAGTACATGGAAGTTTTTCAACATATCTACCTATTACTAAACTTCAAATTCCCAATAGTCCAAGACAAATTATAATCACTCAAGCTATCAGTTCACAGGCTAAAGAAAGAAAAAAAAGCAACTTGTTTCCATTGTGGGAGGAGGGGCATTTTGCCAAAAGTTGTTCTGCTGAACCTGTAGGGGCAACAAAGTCACTATCTGTCACTTCAACAAAACTTTTAACTATCTATCCAAAGTGTAGACATCAATATTGTTGGGCCACTTGATGTAAATTCAAAACTGATGTGAAAGACTTACCTAGTTCATAAAACCTCCAGTGGGAACTATCACCATCGTGCTTGGCATGACAAACTTCTAGTGGTTAGAGTGGTAACGTGGTCCTGATTTGTGATTTTCTGATTTTTGTTTACAAAACACTCTCGTGAAAGTCAGTTTCAAGTGGTCAGTGTGACAACAGCTAGCCTGTGAAATTTCTAAAAGTTCAATATTTGGCTTTCATGAGCTAGTAGTAGTCTGAATTTAGCATGTCACTGTCTCACTATGGTTTCATGGTAGGTCTTGATATCTGGTAATATAAATTCTCAAACTGTTGTTTTTCAGAATTGTTTGCTTCAAGGGTACTTGTTTCAAATTCACAATCAATGCAATGCTATACTTATTTGGGTCTTTTTTCTTTCTTGCATCATTTTTTAATTTTCGATACACTGACACTACACAGCTCACTAAATTTCTTGAGTTTGCTTGTTTCCTGAAAAAAAAAAGTTGTGAATTTACATACTTGGGAGAAAATTGAAAAAACAACAAAATAGAGCAAAATAGAAGAACAACAACAATGACAAAAACAAAAAACAGCAGAAATCGATCTGCTCTGCAGATTTTAAAGGATTATTTAACAGAGAAAAACTGCTGCTTTCTGCTCCTCTCACCAAGGCAGGGGAGAGAACCAAAGAACTCCACAGAGTTTGGCCCAGACCAAAAATTTAAAAAATTAAAAAACATTGTTGCCTGTTTCAGTTGCAAGGAAAAATCAAATTTATAGCTCAATCTACTCAAAATGTTGTTTAATCACCCCAGATTCTCATATTGCTCAATTAATTATTTTTCCTTTGACAAAAATTTTAAAAAGAGGGTCCAAGCGTTTTGGGTCTTCTGATACTTACTGGGTTCAACAGATTAAACAAGATCACCCCATGATAAAATTGATAATTAAGAAAAGCATTTAAAGAACTTTTGGACACAAAGGCAAATGCTTCAGCTATTCCCCAATGCCATTTGCCTATGTCATGGCCTCTAGATGTGGCAACTACAGATCAACAGGGTGTGGGTAACATTACTCACCCTAGAAGAAGTGCTGAACTGTTAGTCTGGAGACTTGCAAAGAGTGCCTTTGCTTCCACATGTAACTGACTTGCTTTTGAGTTGCAAATTTATAATCAATTTAAAATGGCAGCCACAAGGCCATAAAAGACATTTCCTTCAAGGGGTGAGACATCCCTAGATTTGACTTCTAGCCACCTGGGATTTAAAACTGTTTCAGGATTTTACCTTTTAAAATACATATAAATGGGCAAGAACTATATCTCAGCAGTACAGCGCCTGCTTGGCAAGTTAAAGTTTTGGAGTTCACAGTGGCATGGCCGGCCTGGCTTGGTGAGGTGGGACCTATGCCATGGAGTTGGTGTTTGCTTGCCACTGCTGGTGGTGATGGTTGGAGGGAGGTACCAAAGCCTAAAGTGTCCTGCCTCCCTCATACTGCAGAGCAAACTCTGCCAGGTCCTGCTAAGTCTTTTAATGGTCGGCTCACCAGTGGCATGACAACACTTTTCTTGGGGCCAGGAAAGCAGGAATCAGCTCTGTCTCACTCAGCCACCCCTATTTTTCCCATCACCTGCACACACGCTTTATGCATCAAAAGTTTACAAGGTGCTGGCACCACCTGTGCTTGGACCATAAACAACAGCAGGGCCTCCATGCTAAAGTGGGAGTGGAACCTGAGTGCCCAGTGCCTGAGGTCAGCTGGTGGCAACAGTGGCAGTCTGCAAGTCACCACGGTTGCCCAGGATTTCCCATGGTCTGCCTGCACACCAGCCAGCCATGCCCACCACCAGGAGGCAGGGAGATAGGAGCTAAAACCCAAGGTGAGAGAGCAAGCCCTGGGTGCCTAAATACAAAATGCAGGTGCTTTTTTTTTTCTCTGTGAATAAGGCTCTTACCACAAAAAATCCTTATAATCCTCAGGTCTAGTTTTTTTAAAGAGAAAAAAACAGAAAAATTAAGCAATCAAACAATTGAAAAACAACAGCAAAAACAAAATGATGATGACAACAACAATGAAAAAAAAACAATGGTGATTTAGGATTTCAAAAGAAGATGATAGGAATTTAGCAGTGGTTGTTATACCACATATCATACTCAAAGTAATTGCTCAGGTTACCAGAAACAGGCATGCAAGATTGCTCAAACAATAAAATTTTCCTTTGAGTAGTTTCTTTCCCTTTTACTATGTCTATTGTAACTTTTGCATCTTATTTACTGTTTTAGTTTTTTACACTAGTGACAAAATATGGTGTTTACATATGCAAGTCTGATTTGTTTCACTTATGAGTATGGTTTCCAGCTGCATCCATTCACCTATAAAAGCCTTGAGTTTATCATTCTTTATGGCTGAGTAGTATTCCATTGTATAAAATACCACATCTTTTTTATCCATTCCTCAGTTGATGGGCACTTGGGTTGTTTACAAGATTTAGCTATTACAAATTGTGCTGCTATAAACATAGATAGATAGATAGATAGATAGATAGATAGATAGATATAGATATAAATATACATATAGATATAGATAGATAGATAGATAGATAGATAGATAGATAGATAGATAGATTATGGTGTTTTCAATTCTTCTGGGAAAATACCCAAAAGAGGAATTGCTGGGTCAAATAGAACCTGTAATCCTACTATTTTGAGGAATCTCCATACTGATTTCCACAGTGATTGTACCAGTCTACACCCCCACCAACAATGGAAAAAGGGTTCCTTTTTCCCCACAGCCCTGACAGCTTTTGTTATAGCTTAATTTCTTGATGTTAGCCATTCTTTTTGGAGTGAGATGATGTCTCAGTGTTTTAATTTGCATTTCTCAAATGGCTGATAATGCTGAACATTTTTTCTTTTTTTGACCCCTACACAGCTTCTTGACTATAAATCTCTGCTTGTCCTTGTAGAGAGTTGATCCCAACTATCTCCCCTATGAAAAACAAAAATAATAATAAAAAAAAACAAAGTAAGAAAAACACAAAAAACCTCACTGAATAAAATTTGCTTTGCTGTTTTGCATTTTTGTTTCCTGCAGTGCTGGGGATTGAACCCAGGGCTTCATGCATGCTAGCCAAAAGCTACATTCCTAGGCCTTTTTTTCCCTGAGGCAAGGTCTCATTTGTTCTGTAGTTCAGACTGAGTCTTAACTCACTGTGTAGCCTACACTGGTCTCAAACCATGGTGATCCTACTGATATAGGGAAACGATCTCGGTGGAAGACCTCCAAATGATATAGGGGAACGATCTCAGTGAAAGACCTCCAAATGATACAGGGGAATGAAACTCCCAACCTACTATATGTCTGGTGCAAGTTCATGTTCTCTAAAATCGAAGAATGAATTTTAGGAACAATGGGGGTTAAGAACAGAAATATTTATTGAAAGAAAGAAAGCTTCTGTCTAAGAGAGAGACAGAAGGGGTCCCGAGTGGGTTGCCCAACATTTTTTCACATATGTATTTGCCATTTGTATTTCTTCATCTGAGAATTGTGCATTCATTTCAGATGCCCATTTTTGGATTGGGTCTTTAAATTTGGGGGCCTGATTTTTTTTCAATTCTTTATATGTTCTAGATAAAAGTCCCTTTTCTGAGGGGCAGTTGGCAAAAATCTTTTCCCAATCTGTGGATTTTCTTTTCACTATGTTGGTGATTTCTTTTGATGTGTAAAAACTTTTTAATAAGGCAAGGTCTCAGTTATTGATTCTTTGATGTAATTCATGTGCACTTTGGTTTTTGTTCATGAACTGTCAGTCTACCGCTATGTCCTTGAGATTTATACCTACTTTGTCTTCCAGTAGGTTTAGTGTTTCTGTCTTAATATTTAGATCTTTGATTCATTTTGACATTAGTTTACTGCATGGTGATAAGCATGGGTCTAGTTTAAATCTTCAGCATGTAGAAAGCCAGTTTTTCCAACACCACTTACTAAAGAGGTTTTCTTTCTTTCAGTGGACATGTTTGACCAAAGATAAGATGACTGACTGTGTTTGTTGTTGTGTCTGTATCTTCTGTGCATTGATCCTCAGGTCCATTTTTTTTACTAGTACCATGCTGATTTTATTATAGCAGCTTTGTAGTATAATTTCAAGTCTAGAATTTTGATGCCTCCTGCCTTGTCTCTATCACCTTTGCTATTCTAGGTCTCTTATGGTTACATATAAATTTTAAGAATGTTTTCTTTAGATCTGTGATGTATGTTAGTGGTATTTTGATCAGGATTGCATGAAATTTGTATAACAGTTTTGGGACTAGAGCCATTTTCACAATAGTGGTTCATTCTATCCATGAGCAAGGAATATCTTTTCATTTTCTGAATTCCTCTTCAATTTCTTTTTTCAGAGGGGTACAATTTTCAAGGCATAAATCTTTTACTTCCTTTGTTAGATTGATTCCTAAGTATTTCATTTTTTGATGTTGTGAAGGGTGTGGTTTTCTCTAATTGCACTCTCAGTGAGTTTGTTGTTTGTGTATTAGAATGCTATAGACTTTTGAGTATTGACTTTGTACCAAGGTACACTACTGAATTTGCTTGTTAACTCTAGAAGTCTGTTGGTGGAGTTTTGGGGGTTTTGTATGTAGAGTATCATATGATCTGTGAATAGTGATAATTTAACTTTTTCTTTCCTATCTTTAGTCCTTTTATTTTTCTCTTGTGTAATTGTTCTGGCTAATGTTTCTAGAACTATAGCGAATAGGAGTGGTGATAGTGGACAACCTTGTCTTATTCCTGATTTTAGAGTGAAAGCTTTCAGTTTTTGACCACTTAGTATGATGTTGGCCATTGGTTTGTCATAGATGGCTTTTATCAGATTGAGGTAAAAACCATCTATTTCAATTTTCTCTAGGGTTTTTGCCATGAATGAGTGTTGGACTCTATCAAAATCTTTTTCTGCATCTATTGAGATGATCATGTGATTTTTGTCTTTCACTCTGCTAATATGGTGTGTTAGTCAGGCTTTTATTAGAGAAAACATATAACACAAGATATACAAATGTATAAGAAATTGTGTGATTGGCTCATGTTGGTCAGCCACAGAATCAGATGAGCAAGCACGCAGAAGTTGTCTGAAAGTCAGAGACTGAAGGATTCATTCCAAGGTCTGGAGTTCACTGCAGTGTCCCATGAAAGTCTGCTCCAGGAGGCTGATGGGTCTGTGATAGAAGGCTAAAGAATCTATGCTGGAAGTCTGAAGGAGTCAAGGCAGAAACTGAAAAGTCTTCACTAGAAACAGGAGACAATGTCCAAGCCAAAGGGAAAGGCTGGAGCTCCTCTGAAGAATGGAACCTCATCTGTCATTCCTCCTTCTATTATATACCATCCAGTAGATGAACCACCCTAGGGTGTGTCTTCTACACCCTAGGATGCAGAATTGCTAAGCCAATTTAGTTAAGCTTCTAAATGTCTCAAGTTGACATACTCAACCATTACCTTTCACCCCTTGTCAACTTGACAACCAGCCATTTCTTTAAATTAGTCTCCGAATACAAAGACATGCATATAATTGCGCCTAACATGTTACAACTATCCTGCATACAAATGGAAACACAGTAATTCCCTCCCTAGAATAGAATATATGTTTTCTTTGGTTAATGCTTACTCCTATCATTTCATAACTTCAACATTATAACAAAGGTTTAATAATCCCCCAAAACCAGCATTGAGTCTATCAACATTATATTACATTAGAACCATATATGGGGAGAACCAGTAGTTACAATCCTCTTTTCTGTAGCTGATCCCAGGGTCATAGCTGGTATTTAGAACTACCTTCTTCCACTACTCATTCTGTATTCCCTTGGCCTATAAATTATGTGTCCTGTATGTAACCTCCTTGCAACCCCTGACTACAACATATAGTGTATTACATTTATTGGTTTGCATATGTTGAACCATCTCTGCATTCCTGGGGTGAATTCCACTTGGTCATGGTGTATAATCTTCTTGATGATGTGCCACATTCTGTTTGCTAATATCACATTGAGGATTTTTGCATCTATGTTCATTACCGAGATTGGCCTGTAATTTTCTTTTTTGGTTAGGTCTTTCTCTGGTTTTTAGTTTTAGTATCAGGGAATTATTTGCATCCCAGAATGATTTAGGGAGAATTGCTTCCCTTTCAAAATCACTAAAAGTTTAAGGAGTATTTGTATTAAATCTTCTCTAAATTTCTTGTGGAATTCAGCTGTAAGTCTATCAGGACCTGGGCTTTTACTTGTTGATAAGTTTTTCATTATGTTTTCAATTTCATTAACTGATATTGGGCTATTCAGAAGTTTTATATCTTCTTGATCCAGCTTTGGTACTTCATGTTTCTAGGAATCTTTCCATTGCCTCTGTTTTCAATCTTTGAGAGTAAAAATTTCAAAGTAAGTATTGATGATCTTCTATATTTTCACAGGATTTGTAGTGATTACACCCATTTCATACCTTTTTTGATAAGGTTGGATAGGGGCTTTATTGGTAATGTATTTGGTGATATGCTATGTCCCCCCAAGTCCTCACATACTTTTGATGGGGCTAAGTCTGGTGCTTGCTTGTGTTCAGTTTGTTGTCCAGTGCCAGGATTAGTGATGTGAGTGCTGCACCTGCCCAGGGCAGAGCTGAGATACAGTGTAAGGGAAGGCAGGTCTTCCTCTTGTGCTTCCACTCTCTCTCACCAGCATGCCTTGTGGTTGCAGTGGCCATGAATGGCGGTCTCACCATGCCACACTGCCTTGGAGCCAACTAAGTATGGACTGAAACACCCGAGAAACTGTAAGAAATAAACCTTTCCTTCCCTAATTTTGGGCATCAGGTATTTTGTCTTGGCAACAAGTGAAAAGTAACAAAGACAGAATTTGGTACCAGAGGAGTGGGGTCGTTGCTGTGACTTTTCCTGACCATGTGGTTCAAGAGCCTTTGGAAATGGCTTGTGAGGAAAGTTTGGAAAGGTTCGGAGATGTCACCTACATGCATAGAGCTGGAACAGCTTAGGTTGTTCTGTATGGGAGATTCTGGTCAGAGTCCAGGAGACCAGAAGGCTGATAGGAACCCTGCTGGTAAGGACCAGGCTCGGGAGGTTTCTGCTGGGAAGAAGGACCATATTGGCTGTGGGACTCCACATGATGTGTGTTACGGCTTGGCAGAAAGTTTGTCTGCATTCTGCCCATGCCCAGAGAACTTGCTGGAGACTGAGATTAAGGGTGATGGATTAATTAGTTTGGAGGAAATCTCAAGGCAGCAGAGTGTTGAAGTGGTGGCCTGGCTATTATTGGGGGCATTTAACCAGATTTATGTTGGGAATAAAGAGCAAGGAGCCTGGCATGGTGATTTAAAACCTTGTAACTTTGGCCAGGAAGCTGTGGACTATAAAGATCGAGCTGAGACCTTGATTGCTGAAAAGAAATAAAGAAATAAAAAGAATGGCCTGGGGGCATCCCAGGAAGCAGGGGGCCTCCACCCTTTGCAACCTTAGGCCTTCAAAAGTGAAAGCATTTGCTCAGAGGAAAAAGCCGCAGAAGGCCATGTCCCAGAGTGGCAACAAAGGCCACAGGAGGTTTCTAAAGGGTCGTGGCTGCACCAGGTCGCAAAATGGCATATAGCATATCACTCAATACATTCCACCCCTGGACCCCCAAGGATTCATTTACATCCTTACTACAAAAGACATTTAGTCCATTTCCAAGAGTTGCCAAGGTCCTAACATAGAGAAGCTGTTCCTCACAATCAGGTTTAGAGAGCTGAGCAATCCAGACAGTCAACCCCTACAGCCAAGAGAGGGGAAAGCCTGGCTACAGCTCCAACTGGCAGCAGACCTTGGCGACATCCACGTGGCACTGGTTTTAAGTCCAAGAAAAGGCTAAGGTAGCTTCTGCCTCAACTGCAGAGAGCAATGTGCAAAGATGTAAGGGTGAAGCCAAGGAACATGAATCATCCAAGGAAAGTCATGCAAGTTAAGACCCCTGAAAGTGCCACAGGGGTGGAATCACTCAAGCCTTTTGGAGCTTGCAACCAGATTGCTTCAGATGCTGAGCAGAGAACTCCAGGACTTAGTGTTTGCCCTGTTGGATTTTGGACTTGCTTTGGTTATAATGCTTTGTATTTTCCTGTTTGTAACTTTTGGAATGGTAATGTTTATCTTGTGCCTTTATGTTAGAAGTGTTTAACCTCATTTTCATTTGTACAGGGGGATACAGTTAAGAGTTTGCTATAGATCTCAGAGGAGATTTGGGACTTGGACTTTTCAACAATGCTGAAACTGTTAGGACTTTGGCAACTCTTGGAAATGGACTAAATGTCTTTTGTAGTAAGGATGTAAATGAGTCCTTGGGGAATGTATTGGGTGATATGCTATGTCCCCCCAAGTTCTCACACACTTTTGATGGGGCTAAGTCTGGCGCTTGCTTGTATTTGGTTTGTTGTCCAGCACCGAGATTGGTGATGTGAGTGCTGCACCCGCCCAGGGGTGGAGCTGAGATACAGTGTAAGGGAAGGCAGGTCTTCTTCTTGTGCTTCCACTCTCTCTCACCAGTGTGCCTTGCGGTTGCAGTGGCCATGAATGGCGGCCTCACCACGCCATGCTGCCTTGGAGCCAACTAAGTATGGACTGAAACACTCGAGAAACTGTAAGAAATAAACCTTTCCTTCCCTAATTTTGGGCGTCAGGTATTTTGTCTTGGCAACAAGTGAAAAGTAACTAAGACAGGGGCTTATCAATTTTATTTATTCTTTCAAAGCACCAACTTGTCAATTCATTTATCCTTTGTATTGTTTTCTTAGTCTCAGCTGTGTTAATTTCTGCTCTGATCTTTATTATTTCTTCTTTTCTTTGGACATTGAGCTTGACTTTTTCTTCTTTTTATAGAAGTTTGAGATGGATCACTAAGTTGTTTATTTGTGCTTGTTCTATTTTCCTGATATGAGAATTCACTGCTGTATATTTCCCTCTGAGAACTGCTTTATTACATCCCACAGGTTCTGTAAGTTGTACTTGCATTTTCCTTGATTGTATAGATTGTTTAATTTCTTCTTTAATTTCCTCTATGACCTATCGGTTGTTCAGTAGTGTGCTATTTAATTTCCATATGTTTATGGAGCTTCTGAGGTTTCTTTTGTCATTAATTTCCAATTTCATTGCACTGTGATCAGATAATATACATGGGGTAATTTCAAATCCGTTGCATTTACTTAAGCATGTTCTATAGGCTAGTATATGGTCTATTTTAGAGAATGTCTCATATGCAGCTGAGAAGAATGTGTATTCTGACATTGTTTGGTAGAACACTCTATGCATGTCTACACTGAGTCCTCACAGAGGGTTCTCAGTTGTCTGCGGGTTGCTGGGTCCAAACTCTCAGTTCTTGCAGGCCTCAGAGATAGTCCCTGGGTGTGGGCAAGTTGCTGGTTGCAACTTTCCAGTCCCCACAAGCCTCACCTATAGTTCTTGGGTGTGGGCAGGTCACTGGGCACAGATTCCCAGTACCTGTGGGTATCACTGTGTGCTCCCTGATGACTTTGTCTAAAAATTTTGAAACATGCTCTGAATTTAAATTTCAGAAAGAGAGCTCTTGTGGACACTGACAAGCTGTGTGCTTGTTTGTATGTCTGCTCCAGTCTGTACAGGTCATCTGTCTGTATTTGTCCATTTGTCCATTCTCTGAACAGCTCTTCTTTTTATTTGAGCCTAACATTTTTTCTCTTTTATTTTTTTGCATTTTTAGATCTTTTAATCAAAGTTTAATTTTTGTCATAGATTTAAAAAACATGCTTCCATCTGGGTTCCCTGCTAATCAAAATGATGATAAAATTGGTTGTACAAATATAATGTATATTATTGTTTAGTATGACTTGAAAATCTCTTATTGTTCATTAATAATGTGTTAAATGTTATGACTGACTTTATCATAAGTCATTAAAAATTAAGATAAATAAAAAATCCCTTAGGATATGGGGAGATTATTTTTTTATTTAAGCAAAAAAGAAAGAAAAAAAAGACACGTATAACAAAGACAACAAGCAAAAGAGACAAACAAACAACTAGAGTAAATGCACAACAGTAATATTGCAGGTTTACAAAACAGGATTTTAGAAACTTGACAATGGTTGCAATACTGTGTATTTTTATCTTCAAAATGGTTACTTACATTAACAGATATAGACATGTAAAACTGATCCAATCATATGAGAATTAATTGTTCTTTCTCAATAACTAATACATTTGGCAGTGTGTTCATTTTAGCTATCGTACATATACGTATATACAGATTCATATCCTTTCCTATTCTCTTTTTCCTTTCCCCGTTTTCCCTTCCCAATTACTTTTGCTCTTCGAGCTGCTTTTTACCATTACATCGTACTTATTATAGATTTTGGATCATATATACTTTTTCAGTTTCTTACACTAGGGAGACAATATGGTATTTAAACATGTGGATTTGATTTATCTCACTTATGAGTATGATCTCAAGTCGTGACCATTTACTTATAAAAGTATCAATGGAATCTTTCTTAATAGTTGAGTAGTACTCCATTGTATAAAAATACCACATCTTTTTTATCCATTCTTTGATTGATGGGCACTTGGGCTGTTTCCAAGATCTGGCTATTACAAATTGGGTTGCTATAAACATGGGTGCACAAATATCACTGTGGTATGATGTTTTCCATTCTTCTGGGAAAATGCCCAGAAGTGGGATAGCTGGGTTGAATGGGATCTCTAATCCTAGCTTCTTGAGGAATCTCCACACTGATTTCCACACTGGTTGCACCAGTCTACACTCCCACCAACAGTGGAGAAGAGTTCCTTTTTCCCCATAGCCCCTCCAGCATTTGTTTTTGATTGATCTTTTAATCTTGGCCATTCTTTCTGGAGTGAGATGGAATCTCAGCATCGTTTTAATTTGCATTTCCCGAATGACCATTGATGTTGAACATTGTTTCATCTATTTATTTGCCATTTGTATTTCTTTCTCTGAGAAGTGTGTATTCATCTCAGATGCCCATTTTTGGATTGGGTCTTTGAATTTTAGGGACCTGATTTCTTTTAATTCTTTATATGTTTTAGAGAGAAGTCCTTTGTCTGATGGACAATTGGCTAACATATTTTCCCAGTTTGCGGGTTTTCTTTTCACTCTGTTGGAGATTTCCTTTGGCATGCAAAAACTTTATAGTAAGATGAGATCCCAGTTGGTGATTCTGGGAAGTCTTTCCTGTGTGATTTGAGTTTTGTTCATGAACTCTCTGCCTACTCCTATGTCATCAAGATTTTTACCTACTCTGTCTTCTAGTAAGTTTAGTGTCTCTGTTTTTATATTCACATCTTTGATCCATTTTGACTTTATTTTAGTGTATGGTGATAAGCATGGATCTAGTTTTAGTTTACAGCATATAGAAAGCCAGTTTTTCCAGCACCATTTGTTAAAGAGGCTGTCTTTCTTCCAATGTACCTGTTTGGCCCCTTTGTCAAAGATGAGGTGGCTAAGTGTGTGTGTAGTTATGGCTGTATCTTCTAATCTATTCCATTGATCTTCAGGTCTGTTTTGATTGCAGTACCATGCTGATTTTATCACAGTAGCTTTGTAATATAGTTTCAAGTCGGGGATTGTGATGCCTTCTGCCTTCCCTTTGTTGCCCAGAATTGCCTTTGCTATTCTACATGTCTTCTGGTTCCAGATGAATTTCAAGAATGCTTTCGCTACCTCTGTGAGGTAGGTAAGTGGTATTTTGATTGGGATTGCATTGAATCTGTATAATAATTTTGGGAGAATGGCCATTTTCACGATATTTGTTCTTCCTATCCATGAACAGGGAATATCTTTCCATTTTATGAAATCTTCTTCGATTTCCTTCTTTAGAGTAATGTAATTTTCATTGTATAGATCTTTTACTTTCTTTGTTAGATTGATTCCTAAGTATTTCATTTTTTTTGGATGTTATAGTGAAAGGTGTGGTTTCCCTTATTTCTCTGTGAGTGACTTTGTTGTTTGTGTACAAGAATGCTATTGATTTTTGAGTGTTCACTTTGTATCCAGCTACATTACCGAATTTGGTCATTACTTCTAGAAGTCTTCTAATGGATTTTTGGGGGTCTTCTATGTAGAGTATCATATCGTCTACAAATAATGATAATTTCACTTCTTCCTTTCCTAGCCTTATTCCCTTTATTTCTTTCTCTTGTCTAATGGCTCTGGCTAATATTTCCAGAACTATATTGAATAGGAGTGATGATAATGGACATCCTTCTCTTGTTCCTGATTTTAGGTTGAAAGCTTTCAGTTTTTCTCCATTCAGTAAGATATTGGCTGTTGGTTTATGATATATGGCTTTTATCAGGTTGAGGTAGAGACCATCTGGTCCGATTTTCTGTAGGGTTTTTATCATGAATGGGCGTTGGAATTTGTCGAAAGCTTTTTCTGCATCTATTGAGACAATCATGTGGTTCTTTTCCTTGGCCCTGTTGATATGGTGTATTACATGTATTGATTTCCATATGTTGAACCATCCCTGCATTCCTTGGATGAATACCACTTGATCATGATGTATAATCTTTCTGATAACTTGCTGTATTCTATTTGCCAGTATTTTATTGAGGATTTTTGCATCTCTGTTCATGAGGGAGATTGGCCTGAAATTTTCTTTTCTCGTTGGGTCTTTCTCTGGTTTTGGTATTAGGGTGATACTTGTTTCCAGCAATGAGTTAGGGAGACTTGCTTCCCTTTCGATTTCATTTAAGAGTTTAAGGAGTGTTGGCATTAAGTCTTCCCTAAATTTCTTGTAGAATTCAGCAGTGAATCCATCAGGGTCCGGGCTTTTCTTTGTTGGTAGGGTCTTCATTACATTTTCAATTTCATAAGCTGATATTGGATTATTCAGCAGCTTTACATCTTCTTGATTCAGCTTTGGTAATTCATAGGTTTCTAGGAATCTGTCCATTTCTTCTGTGTTATGAATCTATGTGAGTAAAGGTTTTCAAAGTAGGTGTTGATGATCTTCCGTATTTCCACAGGGTCTGTAGTGATTTCACCCTTTTCATTTCTTATTGCATGAATCTCAGTTTTTTCTTTCCTCTTCTTGATAAGGTTGGCTAGGGGTTTATCAATTTTATTTACTCTTTCAAAGAACCAACTCTTTGATTCATTAATTCTTTGTATTGTTTTCTTAGTTTCAATTGCATTATTTTCTGCTCTAATCTTCATAGTTTCCTCCCTTCTTTGGGCTTTGGACTTGACTTGCTCTTCTTTCCTAGGAGTTTGTGGTGCATCATTAGGTTGTTTATGTGTGTTCTTTCCATTTTTCTGTTGTGGGAGTTTAGTGCTATAAATTTCCCTCTGAGGACTGCTTTTATTGTATCCCTCAGGTTCCGGTAATTTGTATTTTCATTTTCATTCAAATGTAGATATCGTTTAATTTCTTCTTTAACTCCTTCTGTGACCCATTGGTTATTTAGGAGAGTATTATTTAATTTCCATGTGTTTATGCGGTTATTGTAGGTTTTTTTGTTATTCATTTCCAATTTTACTGCGCTATGGTCAGATAGCACGCATGGAATTATTTCAGTTCCTTTGCATTTGCTTAAGCATGTTTTGTGGACCAGTATGTGATCTATTTTAGAGAGTGACCCATGTGCAGCTGAGAAGAATGTGTGTTCTAATGTGGATGTGTGGAATACTCAGTATACATCTACTAGGTCCCTTTGTTCACAAGTTTGATTCAGTTCTGTTATTTCTTTGCTGATGTTTTGTTTGATTGATCTGTTTTAAGGTCCCCTGTTATAACTGTATTATTGTTTATTTGGTTTTTCATGTCTATTAAGAATTGGCTTACATAGTTGGGTGCTCCCATATTCGATGCATATATATTTATAATTGTAATCTCTTCCTCTTGAAGTTTTCCCCTAACAAGTATGTAGTGACCTTCTTTATCTCTTTTGATCATTCTCGGTTGGAAGTTCGCATTGTCTGCAAACATAATAGCTACCCCTGCTTTTTTCTGGGTTCCTGTTGCATGGAGTATTTTTTTCAGCCTTTGATTTTTAGTCTGTGAATTTCCTTTTGAGTGAAATGTGTTTTGTTGTACACAGCATATTGTTGTGTTTTGTTTCTTAACCCACTCTGCTAGTCTGTTTCATTTTATTGGTGAGTTGAGACCATTCACATTGATTGATATAACTGATATGTACCAGGTCATCCCTGTCATGATATCTTTCTGTTGTTGGTTTTCTACATTTTCTGTTTAATTACTTGCCCTGCTTAGTGGTTTCCTTTTGTTGTTATTCTTAAGATTGTGGCTATGTTTGTCTCTTTCTAGAGTGTCTTTCAGTACTCTCTGTAGTGTTGATTTGGTGGCCATACATTTCTTCAGTTGTTCTTTGTCATGAAAGTATCTTATTTCTCCATCCATTTTTAAGGATAGTTTTGCAGGGTACATCAATCTGGGTTGAATGTCATTTTCTTTCAGGATTTGAAATACTTCACTCCAAGCTCTTCTTAACTTAAAGGTTTATGTTGAGAAGTCTGCTGTGATTCTGATAGGCTTTCCTTCATAGGTGATCTGTTTCTTTTCTCTGACAGCTTTTAGTATTTTGTTCCTGTGTTGTATTTCTGATACCCTTACTATTATGTGTCTGGTTGAGGATTTATTTTGGTTGTGGTTAATTGGGGTTCTGTATGCCTCAGTTACCTGTATTTCAGATTCTCTTCCCATGTTTGGAAAGTTTTCTGCTATTATTTCTGTGAATAGTCTTTGCAGGTCATTAGTATTGACCCCTGCTTTTTCATTGATGCCTATTAATCTTATGTTATTTCTCTTGACATTGTCTTGCAGCTGTTGAATTGTTATTTCTTGGCTCCTTACTATTTTTAAGAGATCTTTTCTTTCATGGCCATGATCTCCCATGGTGTCTTCAAGATCTGAGATTCTATCTTCAGCTTCATTTAAGTGGTTTTTCAAACTTTCCATGGAGTTTTTCATTTCCTGCATTTCCCTTTGCATCTGTTTCATGCATTCTGTTTGTGTCTTATATTGTTCATTCAAAGTTTCGATCATTTTCTTACGTTTTTCTGTTTTTTTATCTTGCTCTTCTTTAGATACACACAGCATTTCTTTAATAATGATTCGCATTTCATTTTTTAGCTGAGAGATTATTTCTGATTTGAATTTCTCTATAGATTCATCAAGCTGCTTCTTTACTGCATTTTCTATCATTTCAGAAAGTTCATTTGTGTGACTCCCACTGTCTTCCATTTCAGTGTCTCTTAGGTTTGTTCTTTGTGGGCGAGGGGACTGAGACTGCCTCTTGGTCTTTTGTTTTGTCATTTTCTTCTAGAACCTATGTGGCTCTCAGTCCTATGAGGCTTACCGGCTGTTCCCCTGAGGGTCGTGTTGAGTCTTGGGTTGTGCTGAGTCACGGGACCCAGTAGAGCCAGATCCTGTGTGCAGCCAGTGAGGGCGTTCTCCCGGGGTGTGCAGGTGGAGCCTCTGCCTTAACTGGGTGGGAGCCAAGGCCTCCCGGTCCCAGGGAGCTAGGCAGAGTGTACCCCAGAGTATGATGCCGCCTGGACCCTGAGTCTAGCTGCAAGGAATTCAGAGCAAGAACTGTGCCAGGGCAAGCCTGGGCGAGTCCCAGGCCTTCAGTGCTGGTGCCTTGGTCCTGGCTGGGCAGTGGCTTGCAAACTCTACAGTGGGGCACTCACAAGCCGCTCCACTGAAGTATGGAGCTCACATGCGCTCTGCACTCTGATGGGGGGAGTCCAAGCTCTCCAAGAGCCTGCAGCTACGTTGGTCAGTCCCTGGTGAGCATGTCTGGGGTCCTGGGCTGAGCTGGGCTGGGCTGCATACCTCTGTGTCCTGTGAGGCTGGCCAGGCATTCCCCTGAGACTCGAGTTGAGTCTTGGGTCACACTGAGTCACTGGACCCAGTAGAGACAGATCCTGTGCGCAGCCAGTGAGGGTGGCCTCCCGGGGTATGCAGTTGAAGCCTCTGCCTTAACTGGGTGGGGGCCAAGGCCTCCCGTTCCCAGGGAGCTAGGCAGAGTGCATCCCGGAGTATGATGCCCCCTGGACCCTGAGTCTAGCTGCAAGGATTTCAGAGCAACAACTGTGCCAGGGCAAGCCTGGGAGAGTCCCAGGCCTTCAGTGCCAGGGCCTTGGTCCTGGCTGGGTGGGGGCCTGCGAGCTCTATGATGGGGCACGCACAAGCTGCTCCATTGAAGTATGGAGCTCACACGTGCTGTGTACTCTGATGTGGGGAGCCCAAGCTCTCCAAGGGCCTGCAGCTATGTTGGTTAGTCCCTGGTGAACAGCTCTGGTGTCCTGGGCTGAGCTGGGCTGGGCTGTGTACCTCTGTGTCCTGCAAGGCTGGCCAGGCATTCCCCTGAGGCTCGAGTTGAGTCTTGGGTTGCACTGAGTCACTGGACCCAGTAGAGCCGGATCCTGTGTGCAGCCAGTGAGGAGTGGGGAAATTATTGAACAGTACTCCAACTGATGAATAAGAAAGCAGCTGCCTGGAAACATTTAACCAGTTCTTGTTCATTGATCAGAGGCCCCAATTCTCTCCATAGCCTTATAGGAGGTATCCCAACAAAAGTTACAAAAATATATTATTGTTATATGTTCACTTTGGTCATCATCAAAAGAAATAATACAATAAGGTTTTTGATTCAAAGACACCAATATGGAGGTTTTCATATGGCTCTGACAAACGATTGTAATTAACCTTATGGTATATTAATGTATTCATGCCTCCAGATGTACAGGTCTTCCAAAATGTAAAACAAGGATTGTTTATGGTGACAAAATTTTGTTTCAGATTTGGACCTCTGCCTTCAAGAAAACATATGAGATGTATATCCCACAAAAGCTAAACAAGTTAGGTAAAAGTTTTTATGCATTAGGTAGGGATGTTTGGCTACATGAGGTTATTTTATGTCAAAATGGAAATTCAGGTGTGCTACAAAATGTCATCATTATTGTCATACTATAATATTAGACATGTGTTTTGATTTCTAGTTTTCTGTGTAAAATGTGTAACTGTTTGTTAACATTATATCTGTATTCAAATGTTAAAACATGCGTGGTTGTTAGAAAATAACAGTCCCATTTTATGTTCTAAGGTGTTTGATATTTAGATAAGATAACAATATTAAGCTTACTGCCTCAACCACAATGTACTGTTATCAATCTTTTCTTCTGGATGTTCAACAACTGAGGTTTAGAGACCAAATATTAGAGAGACAGATGGGTCAAGAGTATAGCCAATATTTTGGCCCTGGCTCTTCACAGTCAGTGAGGACCCAGGACATAAGAGAACCTATACTCATCCTATACTCAGTGAGTCCCTGATTTTCTTATCAATAAAATTGTGAGAACACAGAGGAAAGTGATCATCAGTGCATAGTGTGCCCAAGGAGAGTCACCGGAGAAAAAAAGGTCTAAGCTTTGACAAAAAACAACCTGGTCAAGCAATGGCTGTGACTCCTCAAGATGGCTGACACTGATGAAAGAGCTAAGAGGTGCTATGCATGGTTCCAAGGCATTTCCTGAGGAGACTTAACTGACCTTGATAGATACCAATAAACTGATTGCATTTAATACAAGTCTCACCTTAACTTGGTCTTGGACATCCAACAGAAAAGTGTAACCACAAAATGTATAGCACAATGTCATAATAATGTTAGCTATACAAAAGCTCAAATCACTAATGCCTTCTGACAATTGCCACCTATACTGGTAACTAACTACTGTGGTGGATTAATAGACTATACAGGGTTCAAAATGTGAAATTCAGGGACTTAAAATCCTTGAACTGTGCTTAAAATGAGAAGGTTCAAAAATGAAAAGATCTACAGAGTTCTCCAAACGCAGCTCCTCCAGCTTTAACTGACCACCCACCCTATGCTGCAACAAAACAAAAAAGGGATATATTGGGAGCTGTTGAAGCTGGAAATTGACCACACGTGCAAGGCTCGGGCAGGGCCATCCCAAGAACAAAGAGTGCCCAGGTCAAACCACGTAACCTGGGGCTGCTTCTGCCCAGAGAATATCTAGCCCCAAGGCAATTCAAAGAGTGGGTTGTTAGGACAATGGGGTGTCTGTCATATAAAATTAAGTTGTTGAAATGAATAAATAAATGCCCCTACAGTGAGGGGACAGTCCCTTTCCTCCCATCAAGAGAGAGGGCTCCATGTGATCCCAACTTTCTGTGTATTGTCTTTATTTCTTCACCTTTTCACAGTCCTTCTTGGCCCTCACCCCAAGAACCTCAAGAACCATGTAGGTCATAGCAAGTTACAAAAATTAGAGAGATGGAGCAACATGTGAATTGAGGAGTTGCTTAGAGAACCACAAAAAGTTTACATAAAAAGAAAAGAAATATAAAATTGAAAACAAAGACAATGATCTCTATGGTAGAAGTCCTTAAAAAGAAGTAAAACCAGGGCTCCTGCAATAAAAGGATAAAAATCAAAAATACTCATCAAAGGACAAGCAATGCAATGATCATATAGCAATGTATGTTAAAAATGCAAGAAACTGGGACCTTTTGAGATGGAATGTCATGAACTGAAGAGAGATGGATAAGTTACTTCCCTAGTGATCTTTCATGAGGATTAGGGAGGCAAGGTGTTCCTTTCACCTGGGTCCCACAAGGAGCCCTTCATAAATTTAGGAGTGGTGCCAAGAGGAAAAAAATAGCATTCTTGGTAGATATAGGTGCTGCCCAGTCCTCACTGATTTTTATTGCCCCCTCATACTAAATGATCTCAGGAATGCTACTGGTTTCAGATGTTAAAGGGGAAGAGTTACTGGGTAGCTCCTTCTAAAAGAGGCTCATCAATTAAATGTTACTAGGTTTTGTGGCATTTACCACTCCTTCTGGAGTTGGATTCCAGGTTTTCTCATCTCAAACAAAGAATTGGGTGAAATGAGGAAAAAAAAAAACAGTGACAAAGTTAACTTGAAAAGGTAAAAGTGGGTATGTTGCTGGGTAGAGAACAAGGCCACACCAGGAAGCAAGCCCCGCCTGCAAATCAGCATTATGCACAGGCTGCTGGTGGAGTGGGGGCAGCCAGATCCCAGCCCCTTCGAATGCATGGGCTGGCAAACAAGAAGTACCAACCCCCTCCAAGTGACCAGCTAATCCAGACGAACACAGGCTGTGATGATAGCTAGTGAAGTGAAATAAAACTGGGTGCCTGTGATGCTTTGATGTTTCACTGACCCTGCAGGTGTAGGGCCAGTGGTCTGATCATAGGTTCAGAGGATAGTGGTACACAGTGTGGCATCTAGGGGGGATCTCTTTCTGAGAGTTGTAACCATTGTCAATTACCTATTGTCTTGTTTTGAAGTCCTATATCATTTTCATTGTTTTGTTAGGTTGGGTTTTATTCTCTTTTGTTTTGTTTGATTATGCTCAATCTGATGACATGAGCAGCTATTTAAAAGATAGCAGGATATATTATGGTAACCATTTTGGATTTACTTTAACTTGTTTTGAAGTCCTTTATTGCATTCACTGTTTTGTTTTTATTGTTTCTATTCTATTCTGTTCTGTTTGATTCTTTCTATGCCTGAAGATATCTGCAGCTGTTTTGAAGACAACAAAAGGCATTATGGTAACTGTTGTTGATTTTGTAATGTTTTGCAGTACTGTATCACTTACACTAGTTTGTTTTGATTGGCTTTATTCTGTTTTATTTTCCTTGGTTTTATCCTCTTTAAAAAAAAGGTGAAAGAAGAAGGAAGTCTCCCTTCTGTCTCTTTGGAGAAGCACCAGTCTTCAGCTTCATCTTTTGTGTGGGTCAGCTCTCTTACATGGGGGCACAGTTCTGCTCCAAATGGGCTCTGTGTCCATTTCCTTGTTTTGGTCAGGGCTACTCTCCGGGTTAGCTCTCACATGTTGGGGCTGGAGCCTGCTCCTTCAGTTCTATTTTGTTCTCTCATGTGGGAGGAAGCACCTTTCTAGACCTTATCCTCTAATGTGTATACAAAGCAGACACTGCTCCAGGTTGACTCTCTAGTTGAGGATATCATGTCTAGTGCTTTTGTTTGCTTATTTTTGTAACTTCTCTTTACTGAAATGGTATGAGCAAATATGGACAGTGTATTTTCTGTGTCATTTCTTTAAAAAGAAATTATTTGCCCTCTTCTTCCTCATTCCAGTGTTCTAAATCTTGTATAAACTGTAAAAGCAACAGTCTGAGAGGTGTAAGAGCTACAAAGTAGAAGATCTCACCCCTTGTGTAGGACACAAATCTACTTCTGAACTAATATTTTTGAGAGACTAAATTCTCTCTTATTTGAATCATAGTAGTTTTGGTGTCCTTATGTTATAATGACTTACTTTTATGAAAGATATGCTTGTGAAGGGAGTAATAAAAGTGTCATTTATCCACGTTATTTTCAACAGGATAAATGAAATGAAAATGTTAGTTTTTATTTGCTAATATTTTTACATCTGATACTTCATGCAAAGAAATAATTTGTTTTAATTTT
This sequence comes from Dasyprocta punctata, assembly GCA_004363535.1. Taxonomy (NCBI): domain Eukaryota; kingdom Metazoa; phylum Chordata; class Mammalia; order Rodentia; family Dasyproctidae; genus Dasyprocta; species Dasyprocta punctata. The sequence continues at coordinate 393 of RJWM01016936.1, read as the reverse complement.
TAATTACATTGGGCTGAAGATGTGACATGAATGGTAGAGTGCTTGCTTGTCATGAGCCAAGTCCTGTGTTTGATCTTCAATACCACAAAAACCGAAACTAAATGGCAAATGTATATTCAAAAATCAAGTTTTGGTGTGTTTTATCTACTACATTCATTGTGTAGTGTGTGTGTGTGTGTGTGTGTGTGTATTAGAATCCCATTTAGCATGCTTTTAACTCTTCCATTAATATTGGGGCTCCCCAATCAATATTGGGGATGATGGCACTGATCTTCGATCACTGGTGTCACGTGATGAAAGAAAGAAAGACTTGTGACGGGAGGAGGGGGCTTAAGTTTATTAAAAGAGCACACTGTTAGCTGGGTGTAGTGGCGCATGCCTTTAATCCCAGCA
>RJWM01016935.1:0-44333 GCA_004363535.1 Dasyprocta punctata | reverse complement strand
ACATGAACCTGAACTAAGATATGAGCACCTGACAATCCTCACACTCTTTAAGTGACTGGAGAGACCTTGAATCCAATGTAATCATCTTATGAGTAAGAAATCTGAATCCAAAGATGTCAGCATATCAAGGTGACAGCCTGTTAGGATGTCATATGAAAGATAACTTAATGAGCCACCTCTCCCAGAGACTACGTTTTGACAAGCACCTTTCTTCCTTGACCAAAATGATGGGGAAGTGCAAATACCAAGTGCTTTAACAGATCAGTATGTTCATTTTGATGTCAGTGACACTCAGTGGAACTCAAAAGGCCAAGCTTTTGGTCCGTGCTTATGGGGCCCCTAAGGCAAATTATTCTCAGTATCCACATGTTGCAGTGAACGTGAAATAAAAGAGTAAGTGCTGGAAAATAATCCTCCTAAAATACTTAGAAGATTATCTTGTCTCATGATCTTCCCTGAATGAGTCATCTCAAAATGCAGCTCAAATCTGCGAAACTTTAAAGATTTAAAATCACTGGTTTTCTTTTTCTTTTTCTTCTTTTTTTTTTTTTTGTACCAGGAATCGAACTCAGGGTCTTGCAGTTGCCAGGCAGAATCACTGAGTTTCTGTTTTGTTTTGTTTTGTTTTTTGTTTTTTAAAAGCAAAACAGAAAAAAAGGACAGAAATGGTACAGAATTTCAAAAAAAAGTAGGGAATTAACATTAGTTAATATATTGCATATTGTTGTCTTAGAAGTTGTTGTTCAGGTTATAAAATCTAGGCACAAAAGCGACCAGTCAAACAATGACAGCACAAACTGTTCTTTTTGATGAACTAACAGAGATTAGTAGTATAGTTACCTATCTATCATACATTTATATGTGTTTACCAACATACATACAATCTTTTCCTTTCTTACATTTTCCCTTTCCCCTATTCTAGTTATTCTGTCCTTTTGAGCACTTTCTTTCCCTTTAATTATTATAATATCTGTTGTATATTTAGAATCTTATTACTCATTCAGATTTCTATTTTTTATTATTTTTATACTAGGGAGACAGTATGATATTTATAAATGTGAGTTTGATTTATTTCACTTATGAATATGGTCTCAAGTTGCCTCCATTTACCTATAAAAGCCTCAAGATTATCGTTTTTATAGCTGAGTAATATTCCGTTGTGTAATACTATATCTTTTTTTATCCATTCTGCAGCTGATGGGCATTTTGGCTGTTTCCAAGATTTAGCTATTACAAATTGTGCTGCTATAAACATGGGTACACATATATTACTGTGGCATGACATTTTCAATTATTTGGGAAAATACCCAGAAGGGGAATAGCTAGATTAAATGGGACTTCCAATCTTAGTTTTTTGAGGAATCTCCACATTGATTTCGACAGCGGTTACACCAGTCTACACTCCCACCAGCAGTGGAGAAGTGTTCCTTTTTCCCCACAACCCTGCCAACATTTGCTATCAGTTGATTTCTTAATAGCAGCTATTCTTTCTGGAGTGAGATGCAATCTCAGTGTTGTTTTAATCTGCATTTCTCGAATGACCAGTGATGTTGAGCATGTCTTCATGTATTTATTTGTCATTTGTATTTCTTCCTCTGAGAAGTGCCTGTTCATCTCAGATGCTCATTTTTGGATTGGGTCTTTGTTTTTGTTTCTGTTTTTGGGGGGTTTTTTTGTTGGTATTGGGGATCAAACCCATAACCTCATGCCTACCAGGCAGGTGCTTACACCACTGAGCTAAATCTCTACCATGGACTGGGTCTTTGAATTTGGGGGACCTGATGTTTTTCAATTCTTTATATGTTCTCGATACAAGTCCTTTGCCTGAGGGACAGCTGGCTAAAATCCTTTCCCATTCTGTGGGCTTTCTCTTCACTCTATTGGTGATTTTTATTGAAGTACAAAAACTTTTTAATAAGAAGAGATCCCAGTTGATTCCTTGAAGAACTTCTTGTGTGGTTTGTTTTGTTCACGAACTCTTTGCCTACCCCTATGTCTTCAAGATTTCTACCTACCTTGTCTTCCAGGAGATTTAGTGTTTCTGTTTGAATATTTAGATCTTTGATTCACTTTGACTTTATTTTAATGCATGGTGATAAATATGGGTCTAGTTTCAGTCTTCAGCATGTGGAAAGCCGATTTTTCCAGCACAATTTATTAAAGAGACTATCTTTCTTCCAGTGAACATGATTAGCCCCTTTGTCAAAGGAAGGTGGCTAAGTGTCTTTCTAGTTGTGTCTGCATCTTCTAATCTGTTCCACTGATCCTCAGGTCTGCTTTTTTGCCCCAGTTCCATGCCGATTTTATCACTGTAGTTTTATAGTATAATTTTAAGTCAGGGATTGTGATACCTCCTGCCTTGCCTTTGTTGCCCAGAACTGCCTTTGCTATTTTAGCTCTCTTCTGTTTCCAAATGAATTTTAGGAAGGTCTTCTCTACATCTATAAGGTATGTTAATGGGATTTTGATCAGAATTGCATTAAATCTATAGATGGGAATATGGCCATTTTCACAATGTTGGTTCTTCCTAACCAAGAGCAAAGGATATCTTTCCATTTTCTGACCTCCTCTTCAATCTTCTTTTTTATAATATTATAGTTTTCAAAGTATAGGTCTTTTACATCCTTTGTTAGGCTGATTCCTAATTATTTCATTGCTTTGGATGCTAGTGCGAAAGTTGTCATTTCCATAATTTCTCTCTCAGTGAGTTTGTTGTTTATGTACAGGAATGCTATTGATTTCTGAGTGTTTACTTTGTATCCAGCTACACTGCTGAATTTGTTTATTAGCTCTAGTAGCCTTTCAATAGAGTTTTTAGGGTCTTCTATGTAGAGTATCATGTCATCTGCAAATAGTGATAATTTAACTTCTTCTTTTCCTATTCTTATTCCTTTTATTTCTTTCTCTTGTCTCATTGCTCTGGCTAATGTTTCCAGAACTATATTGAATAGGAGAGGTGACAGTGGACATCCTTGTCTTGCTCCTGATTATAGAGTGAAAGCTTTCAGTTTTTGTCCATTTAGTATGATGTTGACTGTTGGTTTCTCATAGATGGCTTTTACCAGATTGAGGTAAATATTACCTATTCCAAGTTTATATAGGGTTTTATCATGAACAAACGTTGAACTTTATCAAAAGCTTTTTCTGCATCTATTGAGATGATCATGTGATTTTTGTCTTTAGCTCTGTTGATGTGGTGTATTACCTTTATTGATCTGTGTCTGTTAAACCATCCCTGCATTCCTGGGATAAATTCCACTTGGTCACGATGTATAATCTTCTTGATGATTTGCTGCATTCTATTTGCCAGTATTTTTTGAGAACTTTTGCATCAATGTTCATTAGGGAGATTGGCGTATAGCTCTCCTTTTTGTTTGGGTTTTTCTCTGGTTTTGGTATCAGAATAATACTTGCCTCCAGGAATGAGTTAAGGAGAATTGCTTTCCTTTCAATTTCATTGAAAAGTCTAAGGAGTACTGACGTCAAATCTTCTCTAAATTTCTTCTAGAATTCAGCTGTGAATCCATCAGGGCCTGGGATTTTTGTTGGTATGTTTTTAATCACATTTTCAATTTCAGTAGCTGATATTGGGTTATTCAAAATTATTTTATCTTCTTGATTCAGTTTTAGTAATTCATGTTTCTAGAAATCTGTCCATTTATTCTGTGTTTCCCACCCTATGTGAGTAAAAGTATTCAAAGTAGGTATTCATGATCTGAATTTCCATGGAATCTGTAGTAATTTCACCCTTTTCATTCCTTATTGCATGAATTTTGAGTTTCTTCTTTCTTTTTCTTGATAAGGTTGGCTAGAGGTTTATCAGTTTTGCTTATTCTTTCAAAGAACTAGTTCTTTGATTCATTAATTTTTTGTATTGCTTTCTTAGTCTCAATTGCATTAATTTCTGCTCTGATCTTTATAATTTCCTCTCTTCTATGAGCTTTGGGCTTGACTTGCTCTTCTTTTTCTAGAAGCTTGAGTTGTAACATTAGGTTGTTTATCTGTGCTTTTCTGTTTTCCTGATGTGACAATTCATTGCTATATATTTCCCTCTTATGACCACTTTCATTGTGTCCCACAGGTTTCAATATGTTGTATCTGTATTTTCATTGAGTTGTTGGCATTGTTTAATTTCTTCTTTAGTTTTATCTATAATCCATTGGTTGTTCAAGAGGTTGTTATTCAATTTCCATGAGTTTATGTAGGTTTTACAATTTCTTTTGTCATTAATTTCCAATTTCAGTGCACTATGGTCAGATAATATGCATGGGATAATTTCAGTCCCTTTGCATTTACTTAAGGATGTTCCATGGGCTAATATATGATCTATTTTAGAGAATGTTCCATGCACAGCTGAGAAGAATATGTATTCTGATGTGGTTGGGTGGAACACTCTGTAAACATTTACTAAGTCCATTTGTTCACAGGCTTGACTCAGTTCTGTTATTTCTTTGCCAACTTTTTGTCTAGTTGATCTATCTCTTTGTGACAATGGGATATTAAGGTCCCCTAATACAATTGTGCTACTACATATTTGGTTTTTCATGTCTGTTAGTATTTGTCTTATATAGTTGGGTGCTCCTGTATTTGGGGCATATATATTTATGATTGTTAGCGCTTCCTCTTCAATTTTTCCACTAACAAGTATGTAGTGACCTTCTTTATCTCTTTTGATCATTTTTGGTTTGAAGTTCACATTGTCTGCAAATAGAATAGGTATCCCTGCTTTTTTCTGGGTTCCTGTTGCATGGAATATTTTTTTCTATCCTTTGACTTTTAGTCTATGAGTTTCCCTTTGAGTCAGATGTGTTTCCTGTATACAGCACATTGCTGGATCCTGTTTCTTGATCCATTCTGTCAACCTATTTAATTGGTGAATTGAGGCCATTTACATTGACGGATATAATTGGTATGTACCAGCTCAACTTTATGTTATTTTCCTGTTATTGGCTTCCTGCTTTTCCCCCTTGTTTAACTGCTTGCCCTGTCTAGTGGTTTCTTCCTGTTACTGTTCTGGAAATTGTAGTCATTTTTATCTCTATCTAGTATGTCTTTCAGTACTCTTTCTAGGGTTGGTTTGGTGGACATGGATTTCTTCAATTGTGCTTTGTCTGGAAGTATCTTATTTCTCCCCTAAGTTTCAAAGAAAGTTTTGCAGGGTACACCAATCTGGGTTGAAAGTTGCTTTCTTTCAGGGCTTGAAAAACTTTGCTCAAGCTCATCTTGACTTGAGGCTTTGTGCTGAGAAGTCTGCCATGATTCTAATAGGTTTCCCTTGATATGTGAGTTGTATCATTTCTCTAACAGCTTTTAGTATCGTTTTTATGCTGGATTTCTGGGATCTTAATTATTATATGCCTGGGTGTATGTTTATTTTGGTTATGACTGTTTGGCATTCTAGATGCCTCACTTATCTGTATATCTGATTCTTTTCCCATGTTTGGGAAATTTTCTGCTATTACTTCTGTGAATAGTTTACCAATGTCATTTGCATTGACTCCTGCATCTTCACTGATGCCTACTGAACTTATATTGTTTCTCTTTGCATCATCCTGAAGCTTTTGAATTGTCATTTCATGCTGTCTTATTTTTAGAAGTTCTTTCCTTTCATAATTGCTAGCTGCAACCCTGTCAAGGTCTGAAATTGTATCCTCAGCTTCATTCAAACAGTTTTGCCAGTTTTCAACAGAATTTTTTATTTTCTGGATATCTCTTTGAATTTGTTTCATGCATTCTGCTTCTTTTCTATATTGTTCATTCAAGGTTTCCATCATTTTTCCATGCTCCTGTACTTTTTTATCTATGTCTTCTATAGCTACGCTGAGCAACTCCTTTATTAAGGTTGTCATTTCTTTCTTTATGTGAGAGATTATTTCTAATCTGACTTTCTCTATAGCCTCATGGATTTCTTTCTTTATTTCGGTTGCTATCTTTTCAGAAATTTCAGGTGTATGACTACTAATGTCCTCTATTTCAATGTCTCCTATACTTGTTCCTGATGGACTGGATGTTTGAGATTGTATTTTACTTTTTTGTTTTGTCATTTTCACCTCTTGAGTTAATATTTTGGCCTTTTCAATCCCACTAGTCTCAACTGTCCATCATGTGTGTCTTAGGGTCCTACTGTCTGGCTGATGTTTGTTCAGTTTCTGGGTCCCATAATGAAGGGGGTGACCAGTCACCTGAATTCCTCCTGCATGGCCTGTTGGGTGAGTCCTATATTCTTCTTAGGCTGACTAGCCTAGGAGTATCGATGTAAGTCAACTCTTAGTTCCTATTGTTACTATGGCTTCAGGCTGATCCAGGCCGCCAGATCTACCTGGCTATAGTGTGCACCTCAGCTGGGATCCTACTGGGTGTCTCATAGACCCTTTCTATTTCCTGCTGGGGGAGGCCTTGTCGGCACTCTCCTCAACCCACCTGGTGTTCTCTGTATGGAAGGAAGACTCACCCACACTCTTGCCAGACTCGCCAAGGATCTACAGCTGGGGTGGGGGAGTTTACTGCTGCTCCCATTTACCCACTGAGGTCCTCTACTTGGGGGGAGATTCACCACACTGTCACAAACCTACTGAGGTCCTCTGTGTGGGTGAGGGGCTGCTGAGGCTCCCACCAGCCCACTGCAGGCAGTGGAAGGGGTCGCTAATTGTCCATGGGCTGTTGTGGTCTTTTGGGGTGGGGGAGGGTGACCAACAACTCCGTTGGTCTCCAAGGTTGTGGGGCAAGAAGAAGGGGAGACCAGCGATCCCGCTGGCCCCTAGGTGTGTGGGGTGAAGTGGGACAGCCAATGATTCTGGCAGCCCCTAGGTCCTGGAGCAAGGTGGGGGGCAGAGCTGACGATCCCTGCAGCTCACTGGTTTTCTTATTACCCTGAACTGCATTCTGTCACTGGGTCTCCAAAATTCCAGATTCACAATGACTGGGGGCCCCTGAGCTAAAGATGGGTGGGGAGCAGGATAGTGTCTGTGAAATGCCCTGTTTCCTAATTCATTTTCTCTGCCAACACCAGAAAGCCTCAGGTTGATTGCAGCACATGACGTAACAACACTCCCACCATGCTGATCACAGGCCACACAGTCCATGCTGCACCAGGCTGGCTCCTCCAAGGTGCTGCTGCACTCCCGTCAGGAGCTCCTCACCTTGAATGGGATGAAGGCCTTGAGGGGGCTGGCTCTTCACACTGGCGATTCTGGGGTGATCTGCTAATCTCAGGAGTTCTGTTATCTTTTAAAAGACTGGCTACATGTCTGAAAACACACGCATGCATGCGTGTTACACACACACACTCACAGGTCACTTACACAGCCCTGCAACACCACGACCACCGAGTCTGAGGCCCAGAGACAACCCTGGTTTGAACAGCATGAAATGCTGCTATCGTTCAATCTTCTGAGGTCAAACCTATCACAGACCTGCAGAATGGGCTGGCAGGCCAATTCCCACCAACCCTGACCCATACATGTGCACAGACATCGCCTCCAGAGACCCTAAGGTCGAGGCGTCAGGCTCCATTTGGTCCTTGCAATAATCCTGCAAGGTACTTTTCCAGAAGAAGAGACTAAGGCTCCGTAGAAGGAAATGCACATGCAAGGTCACAGGGGTGCTCAGTGACAGAGAACCCCTCACCTGACCAGGCCTGCTGGCCCGCCCCAGCCTTTCTAGCCTAGTGTGCTCAGGCCCCTGCCACCCAGGCAGGCCCAGGACACAAGGACAAAGCTACAGAGATGCAAGGGTCACAGAGAGGAGCTGGGCGGTGTGCTCGGACCTCGGTCCCCAGACATGGCCTTGGATTCTGGGCCCTTTCTCCCAGCTGCCCCCCTCATCCCATGCCCACAGTTGACCTCATCAAAACCTCTGCAACCGTGACCCAAAACAAACCTGCCCTCTTTTATGTTGTTTCCAGTATTTTTGTCACAGTAACGAAAAGCTGACTAACAAAGCTTGCGTGAACCCAGAACTGGATGCCCCAAAGCAGGCACTCCAGTCTGCTGAGTACTTCCAGCCAGAGGACACGGAGGGCCCCAGACACAGCCTCAGGCAGAGAGCACCCTGACTTCTCCTACCTCTTCTCCCCGACCCCAAGGCCACAAGACTCACAACCCCTCTTCCATAGAGCCAGTCACAGATGCCAGAAAGGTCACTCCGTCCCTCCCCACCCTCATTCCAGAGCAGCCTGCCGACCCAGAGGGAGCAGTCCCACCCAGGGAGGCCTGGGGCCTGTGCACAGGTCCACAACCAGCAGGTCACACCCTGCCTCCAGTGCATCCCCATGGTGGCCTTCCACCCTGGCCTTCAGGTCACAACACACACTTTCCCTCCTTGGCTGAAGGCTCTCAAGCCCCCTCAAACTCGAATTCAAGAAACTGCCCTTTGCTTATCCATTGTCAACCTGTCCTTTGTTCCAGGAGTGTCACCCAGGACCAGAGCAGCAGGCCTGGGAAGGTGTCACACCTTTCCGGCCCTGACACACCAGCAAGTGGCACCAGTGGATTCCACGGGCCTGACCCATGGCGGAAATTCCCCAGCTTCCCGGCGGTCAAGCTGTCCAGTCAAGGAAGGAGAAAGCAGTTTATGAGACTGCTGTCACAGTAGCCTCTCTTTCCGGAGTTGGAGGGGACGCCACATGGGATGAAGAAGGATGAGGGGCAGGTGGCTGTGGTGAAGATGCGCCCACTGTCACCAGGATGTGGTGGGAGCTCCCTGCAAATGTGATTCATTTCATGCCACATCCGAAGAAGAGGCCACAGGACACGTTACTCTCTGCCATGGCACCTTCTTAGCTGGGACGCAGTGGCTCTTTCAATGTACTAGCGACCACACCAAGTCCGCCTGGAGTAGAGTCATGGTAAACCTATCACACAGTAAAACCTACTTTTTAGTGATCAGTAAAATATTCTACTTTATAGCAATAACTGATTTACAGATCTTATACATGATAAAATCATAGGCTTAATTACATTTAAATAGTTCATTTTAAGATAAAAGTTTTTCCTTTCAATTTAGCAACTAAATCTCAACACGCCCACAAATTGTTAATGGTACCAAGCAGTAAACCCACACCTGATTCTCTTCATAAGGTTATTCCAAATGCTTTTTTAAAAAGTAAAAATTGATAGAAATTATGGGGAGGAAGGAATTAAAAACCCAGCATAAAGCATAAGTTATTTGATTTTTCTTCTCCAAAGCAATTTCAACCAGTCCTGCTTATTCAACAAATATTTCCTGAGTGAATACTACATGCTAAACACTATTCAGTAATTTGATTTTATACATTATCAACATCTATTTTAAGAAGAATGCTTTAAACCATTTTACAATTATTATCTAGAAAAAACATAAGGAGCCCATTTCAAGCATGTGATTATTACATGCTGTAGGAAGTGTAGTCAAAAATACAGTGAATATTTAATTTTTAAAGCATTACAGTAAAAGACACACATTGCTATAAATTCCCCTAAAGCCCTCACTTTGAACGCTATTATTCCCATCCTTCTTGCCACTTTCTGAAGCAGTTCTGGAAGTTCCCTTTCCTAAGTATCTTTACGTGATATGATAAAAAATAATTCAGTGAATGCCGCTGCCTACTGCCATCCAATGTTAAAAACATGACAGGGTCCTCACCCGCTTTGTTCACCAGATCTGGTACCCTGTGACTTCTGGGTCTTCCCCAAAGTTAAAATGACCAGGAAAGGGAAACATTTTGAAAGGATTCAGGACATCAAGGCAGCTAAGACAATGCACTAAAGATGCTTATGAAATAAGACTTCCAGAACTGCTTCAGAAAACGGAAGGACAATGGGTAAGTGTGTCCAACGTGAGGGGATTATTTAGAGAAGGATTCGTGGCAAACAGTGTAATAAGTTTTAAAACATTACCATATGCTATGGTTTATATTCCTATGGCCTTGCCAAGTCTCACGTAATCGTGGTATGGATGCGGCCTTCGTGACTGGTTTGTTGTCTGGCACTGGGACTGACGATGTGAGTGTTGCACCCGCCCAGGGGTGGAGCCAACATACAGTGTAAGGGCTGGGAAGAAGGGGTATCTTCTCTCTCTTATGGGTTTGCACCTTGTGGTTTGCGGCCGCCATGAATGGCTGCCCCCCACCACCCTGTGACTCTGCTTTGCAGTCAGCAAAGTATGGACTGAAACCCCCAAGAACTGTAAGAAATAAAGCTTTCCCTTCCTGATTTTGGGCATCAGGTGTTCTGTCTCAGTAACGAGAGAAAAGTAACCATGACACCATATTTCTTGACCACATCTGGGTAAAGTACCTCAAGCTACTCAAACTGAGAGAAGAGATCAAAGAGATCCATTAAAAACGGACTTCACGAAAGGATTGATCTGACACCTTCTCAGCACCTGTCCAAGTCCACCCGTGAACCCACTGTGACTACACAGTGGGAAATGGAGAAGCGGGGAGACCTCTGACTTCCACGGGACCCCCGACTAAAACACACTCTTTTCACTGCATGCAGTGAACCTGCGTTCTGCATACTGACTGGGAGACAGAGATTAAAATGAATATTTGCCCAGCTGAAAACGAATGGATACTCTGCAACCCTTTATGCTTTGCAGCCCCTAAAAAGCAGCGCGTCACTCCGGCTGAGGCTGCAGCGTGTTGAGATGAATCGCTGTTAAACAGCAGCCCTGCTCCTGCAGGGGAGTTCTGAGGCCTCAGTGGCTCTGCCGGCTCTGACGCCTCTGTTCTTGTTCACTTGCTCCCGTGAGTCCCACAGCCACTGCTCTTTCAGCCGACAAGGCCACTTCCCTCCCCTGAGCCCAGGCCTTCGGTGACGCACAGCCCCCTCCATGCTCCGACTCAGGCCGCGGCAGCCCTGCTCCAGGGAAACAGATTTCAATGACTCATTAGTCTTGAGGTTGAAGCAAGAAAACAAAGTGAATCAGATTTCCCTGCAGATCTGAACGACCACTTGAATCACACACCAAAGCCCTCAAAGCCACCAAAGCCACCACAGCAACCTCTTGCAAATGTGAGCACGGCACACGCAAGTCACCTCTGACAGAGCCGTGCACCCCGGGTGCACGCCAAGGCCCCGCAGTCCATCACGCAGGCCTAACCGGCTGACGAACACAACCTTGCCCCGTTCCACCTCTGCATTACACACTAACAGCACGGCAATGTGACACGTGGCCAAAACCGAAAAGAAAATAAAGAGCAAGATGATTACACAGGAATCCAAAGCTGTCTTCTGTTTAAGTGAGGAGTCTGGGACTAGGGCGGCTGTAACTTCCACTTTTCACAACAGTTAGAGATGCGCGGTTAGAGACGCAGGTCTGCTCACTACCCTCTCCCTCATGAGCTGTGAGTGAGCCCAGTCCAGGGGGCCTTCAGGGTACAGGCAGATGAGTTTAGGGAGCAGCTAGCTACGCCAAGTGATTGGCTGCAGACTGGACAGAGTTGCAGCAGGTGGGTTAGGCAGCAGGGCGCTGAGTGCTTCCCCGAAGGCCAGGTTGGACTGTGTTTCAGCTAAACCTGGTAAAGGACACCACAATCACTTTCGTCTACCTGGAGTATCAAATGACAGACTCAGCAACTTCTATCACAGCTCACGGAAGAGGGAGCCTCTGAGTTAGGGCACACGTCGTGAGTACTTTAGACAGATAAGGAAAACCTCCTCTATCTGGAAGTGGAGTATATTTCTCAAAGTGAAGTTTCGCATTTCTGCTTTAAAACTCCAACTCCTACATAATTCATTCCCTGTTCTCTCCTAAGAAAGCCCCTGTTTCTTTATATCTTAGTCAATTTGGGGACCTAGTAAGTGGACAACTTCTCAAAGTATGTAACCGTATCTTCCTTAACTTTGCCCTCTACCACCCCACCAAAAGGCCTAATAAACAATTAATATAAGTGTAAATACTTACTTGAATTAAAGGCATTGTTTTCTTAAGTTCACTGGACTGCACACATATTACAGCAAGCCAACAAGTACCTTCTGTACCAAGTATTAACCAAGGGAACCCCAACATTGCTGTGAAATTTAATTAGACTTAGGGAGCTTTTGTAATACAGTTTTACAGCTGGCTGGATCCAGTATCTTCCCTGGGAATACCAGGCTGGCGGCTTCCCCGAGTCACCACCACGCAGTGGTGAGTCTCCCTGCACCCAGAACTGCAGCTGTGCCAATCAAGAGGGGAGGAAGCAAACGAATGCACATCACGGTCCCACCCCAGCCCTCTTTCCGCCCTGGCCAAGGGAGTCTCAGAACACCTCAGAAGCCCCAATAGCTGTTCAGGCGTCCCGCTGGGCCCTGGCCTGGGTTTCTCCTTCCAGACCAGAGAGAAGAAGTATCACTAACTGAGGGATACTACCGCTGCGACCCAAGGAACACATCTCGGCAATTCCGATTTTGGAACAACTTGTCTCAAAGTGTGGCCCTGAGCCAGATCCCCTGGGGATACTGTGGGCCCCTCCTCCAAGGTGACCACTGCTGGGCCCTGGGAAGCAATGACTGCAGGAGGACTCAGGTGACCCTGTGCCCTGCTCTCAGAAGCCGAGCGCAAACCCAGCCTCCCATCCACACTGGCCCAACACCCCAGCCCTCCCAGAGCTGCTGAGATGCGGGATGCCATTGCTCCAAGTCACCCCGATGTCCACGTCACCCTCAATATCTGCCTCACCTGCACAGCAGCAAAGCGGGCTGAGGGACAGCCACCTCCTCCTGCCAGCCGGGCCTGCGTCCCCTCCACATCCTGTTTCCTTCTTGTAGTTTTCTTTCAGACTCCAGGCCCTTAATTACATCCTGGCCTTGCCAGCTGCCCCACCAGCAGGATGGGGCTGCAGTAGGGACTAGGAAATGGAGTGACTAAGTCTTTCCTCCTCTCCACCCAGCGCCAGCCCTGTTTACATTTCTCTGCTGGGTTTTTTGGAGCTACAGTACCACTCAGGCTTTCTGATGACAAAACTGAAAACCACCACGGTATTGCAAGAAACAGAAAAACTGCATCCTCGCATAATCCAAGGTTTGACAGTATTTTGTATCTTTTAAAAATGTTGCACAGGCAACTGCACGTTTATAAGTAAATCATCCCTGGCTTACAGTGTACGGCTGCTAACTAACATGCGCTCTGTCCTATTCATGAAACAGCACACAAAGATGTGCAACTAAAGAGTCTGTGGGAGAGCTGCTTTTCAAAGAGAAGAATGTTGCAATTAAAGCAAAATGTGCCATAGACACCACCCTTAAGAAAAATTTTACACTTAAATGTTGAAAAAGTCATTAAAATGCATGGCCCTTTAACTAAAAATTACACATTACAATGTTTAAATAAAACATCATTCTGAGAAACAAAACCGGAAAGGAAACATCTAAAACACAGTTCCTTCACCAAAATAGATGCCCACAGCCTAACAATTCCAGGAATATGTTACATTCTATGAAAAATTTAAATAAAGCTAACTTAAAGAATCACCCCAGAAATGCTTAAATTCTAAACCAACTTTCCCCAAATCTTAAAGGCTATTTTCATTCAAGTAGGGTTTATGTAACCGGCGGACATAAATTACTGTTTGCTCGTGAAAGTTCAATTATAGCCCACTACTCAGGTAATATATCCACTTATCGGGGGATGTCTGTAAGTCAGGAACTTCTTATTTAAAATCTATACTGTCACCTTCAGAAAACAGAGACTCAGACATGTGATGATTATGCTCAAGCAGTCCTTCTTCACAAACACGTAACACTAAGGTTACAGTAATTTGCTGGCATATTTCTCCCCAGCTCACTGATTTAAACTCGAAGTATTTTCTTCCTACCAATTATCTAGTATGAGCATCAGAAAAATGTAAAATGCCAAGACTACAGTTATCTGAAAAAGAAAGAATAGATCAGACTGCTAAGCAAACCTATCCCCACACTTCTGCGTCTATTAAAAGGTTCTATTTTTAAATAATTTTAAATGTACACAAGAGCTGGAAAAACAATAGCTAGCTGGGCAGCTTCTGTAGGGCTGACATCTCACATAGCTGCAGCTGAGTTACCAAAACTAAGAAATTAACCCTGGGACCCAGCTATTAACTACGGACTTAATTCAGGTTTCAGCAGTCTTCTCGCAAATAGCCCTGAAAGATTACTCTGAAAACCAATCTCCCCAAGAGTTACAGATTTACAAGGTTATGTTAAGGTTTAGCATATTCCAAATACTGGAGTTGAAAGAAAAGGCTCAGTCTATATTTCTATTTCTGCAAACTAAAGCTTACCGGAACTTAGCACATCAGCCCCATTATAATGCAGAACTAAACACTTAATTGTGCAATTTATATCACAATTTGGCTTTTAAGAAATGGGGTCAAAGAGGAGTAACAGGTCAGTTCTTTGGCTTCTAACCATGGACAAGAGAAGTTTAAGCAAAAGTAAAATGATTTAACTTTTTTCTTCACGTCTTACCTGTTTTTTGTAACATAATTTACTGTTAACAATCAAAGTCTAGAAGACACAAAGTATTTTTGCTTAAATATACATATATTTATATTTTGCCTAAAGTGTTAAACATTGTAAAGGTGAAAAAATGATTTCTAAGCAATATATTCATGGTTAGTGAGCCAAAAGCTCAACTCCTGTCTTTTCCAGTGTGCTTAGCACTCTGTTTCCAATGCTGGTATCCAACGGACGTCCCATCCACTGCCAGAAATGATTAACGATCTTGCTTCCAAATTCACTCCAGGGCCAGGGATTTAGCTCAGTGGCACAAGTGCCTGCCTGACAAGCACAAGGTCGTGAGTTGGATCCCCGATACCAAAAAAAAAAAAAAAAAAATCCACTCCAAAGGTGACCAGGAGGGCACTGTGGAAGGAAAAGGGCAAAGCATCCCCAGAGTAAACCTTGGCCATACGTAAAAACCACCACCACTTCCATAAAACCTCGGGGTCCAGGCCTGGTGGTCTAAAGAGGCCCCGGCAGAAAATGCAAACCAGGCCTAACTTTAAGAGTCATTCTTCTCCCTTTCTCTTGGGCCGGCCAGTCAATCCACAGACAATTTAAATATCTGCAAGTGACGCAGATTCACATTAACAATTCACTCAACAAACAGCTGTGTACCTGGCAGCCCTACACAGACCCTGTGTTAAGCGTTTTACAAGCAACTAAGAAGGAAAATAAATCGGCTTTGTCCTCAAGGAGCTTACAGTCCAGCTCTCCTGCCCCCAAAATTGATTCCCATGTCAGCTGAAGACCAGCCAAATATTGCAATTACCAGAAAGGCCTTAAAAAGTTGTTCATGAGATCAAATTGAGTTTCTCAGCATACAAACAACAAAAAAACCGCTATTTGCCCGGCTTTAAGTAACCCATACCTACACTACCTAAAAGACACAGAAGGAAAGGAAAGGTAATGAGTTGCAACCTGTCTGATTCTCAATTTGCCAACTTCAAATTTTTAAAATTTTAACATTTCCAAGCAACTGCATGGATACAGTCTTCCACTCACCCTCCACTTCCACTAAAATAAAGGATAACTCTGCTCTCCCAAGAAAGAGGAAAAGATGCTTAAGCTATTGGTATAACTTAAATAGGTACATCTTCTCTAAAAGAAAAAAATCAGGGTAGATCTCAGTAAAGGCCTATTTTGCTTTGACTGATTTAATCACCTTTAGTAAGGACACGGGTCAGTATTCTGCAAGCCAAGATCCTTTTCAGAAATGAGACTCGCGGCTTCACTGAGGCTTATCAATATCTATCCCGGTGGTATTTGAAACAGCTACCTTTAAACAAATCTCCCCCGCAAGGAGTTAGGGATCCTGCCAAAGACAAAGCATCATGAAGTCCTCACACTTGGTCCCTAGAACGAAGGAGTCACAAGGCTCCCACATCCACGCGCGCAATTCTGTTCCTCATTCATCAGGCAGCCTGGCGTGGTTCTGTGACATTCGCCACCGCCTCAGCCTTGCGATCAGCAGACAGCTCGCGGGAGTCCGGAGCCCGGAGAAAGGGCATTTCTCTATGGAAGTTGGTGTTTCGGGTTCCTTTCAAAGCACAGAGCGAACAGCTACCCACAAACTCCGCTCGGTCCCTGCTGCCAATCCTGGTGCACGGTCCGGGCGCTCAGCAACACACAACACACAACTCTCTGCCTGTGCGGGGCACCGACAGCCAACGGCCCTGATCTCCAACGAAGTAAGAATGCGGGCGGTTTCCCCGCGTCAGTGTCAAACGCCTCCAATGTTTAAAACGCGCTCTCTGCTGTTAATGAAAGACCCCTTCAGCACACAAAAAAATAATTTTTTAAACGTCTAACTTATTCATTCCTCCAGAATAAACTCAGAAATCTATTTTGCAACCCAATTTCAAGGCCAAACAGCAGGCTTCTTTTTTTTTTTTTTTTTTTTTTTCCTAGATGAAAAAGAAAGTGCGCTACCACCACCGTGCGTGGACGTTCGTGCCTCTCAGCCCCGCGGGCGAGCTGCGTTTCCTGAAGCCGCTGGACACACGTGCCAGGGTCGCCCGCGCCGCTCACCCCCCGCTGCCTGTGTCCTCTGGGGCGGAGGGCGACGATCCGGGAGGGGACCCGGGTGATCGCGCCAGGCTTGCGCCGCGCCGGACGCCACTCGATCCAGAGCCTCCGCCGCGCCCCGGCGCGCGGGGACAGTGCAAGCGGCTGGGGCACAAGTGGCCACCGCGCGCGGGCTCCGCGGGGGACCGAGGCTGGGGAGGGGCCGAGGAGGGGACCCCGAGCCTGGACGCCGCCCCCGGACTCGGCGGGAAGCCGCCGGCAAGGCCGCCGGGCTCTCCGGGCGCGCGGGCAGGGGGAGGTAGGAGCGGGCGCCCGAGTCCCGCGGCTCAGCCGGGCCCGGGGTCGCAGAGGACTGCGCGGCACCCACGCCTGGCGCTGCCGCCGGGAACTTCGGGCAAAGTTTTCCGCTGCTCCTGGAGGAACCGGCCCGGAGCTCCGGGTGGCGGCCGCGACCCCGTGCGCCAGCCAGGCCGCGGAGGGGACGCGCGAGCGGGTCCGGGAAGCGCGCTCCCCGGGCCGGGCGCCCCGTGTCCCCGGCCCCGGTCATCGCCCGCGGGGCCCGGCCGGACCCGAGCCCTGCCACCGTCCCGGGCGCCCTCTCCGGCCGCGGAGGCGCCGCGCTCACCTGAGAACGTGTCCCCCGCCGCGGTCAGCAAAAGTCCGGCCAAAGTCGCCAGGCAAGTCCCAAGTCCCCGCATGGTGCCGCGCGCCGGGCCGCTCCCCGCGCGTGGGGCCCGAGCCCGAGCTGCCCGCCGCCAGGACCGCGCCGCTGGCCGCGCCGCAACAGTTGCCCAAGTGAGGAGCGCGGCGCCGGCCCGCCCGCCTCCTGCGTCCTCGCCCGCCGGCGCCCTGCAGGAGCGGAGGGCGCGCCCGCCCAGCCGGTTCGCTCCGCCCGCCGCCGCCGCCCGGCCCGGCCCGGCCCGACCGCCGCGAGCAGCGCGCGCCCCGCCCCGCGCCCGCACCGCCAGCCCCGGGCGGCGCCGATGGCCGAGCGCGCCGGCTGCGCGGGCTCCGCTGCCCGACTGCGCGCGGCCGGGCCGGCCGGGAGCCCACGTCACGCGCCCGCGCCGCGGCGCCGCTAGAGGGCGCAGCGCACTCCGCACCCCGGCCCGGCCCGCGGCGCTCGGCGGGGGCGCGGCTACTGCGCCCCGAGGCGCGCGACCCCCGGGGTCCCCGCGGCTCCGCCTCGCCCCCTTGCGTCCGGGCCCGGCCTGGCCTCGGGGCGGCGCCCTGCGGGGCTGCGCCGCCGCCAGAAGTTTGTCCCGGGTGGCGGGCCGGGAGAAGTTGGGCACCGCGGCCTGCAGATCGGTCCCCGGCGCCGGGCGGCGGTGTCGCCCAGCGGGGTCCCTGCACCCGCGGTCGCGGGGAGGAGGGCGCGGCGGAGCTCCCGAGGGGCCTGGCCGGGACCCCGGGCGCCCCTCGCCGTCCGCGCCCTGCTGCGCGCAGGCCACACCGCCCCTGAGCCGGGCCGAGACCCCGGGCAGCGCTGCACCTGGCGCGGAGCGCTGGGCTCATCGGTCCCGCCTGGAAAGGTTCGCGTTTGGCATTTGGGGTCTGAGATGACTGCTTTTAGAAAACGAAGAAAAATGCTTCCAGTGCTACAGTAAACAGGGAAAAAATGGAAATTGTGGTGTTTTGTAAAGTGACGCTTCCATTTCCTCTGGAATCAGCACCCTGAGCCGGCACCACGCAGCAGCAGGCTCCTGGCCTAGCGACTGCCGGCCACCTACCGGACCAAGTCGCGAAGGCCCGCGGGGCCCCGCTGGGACCTGCAGGCGGGCAGGGGCTGCTCCTTGCACAATGCCGCCCCATCAGGGCGCCTTGGAGACCTAAGAAATGAAGTGACCCCGCACAGAACCAGCAGGCAGGGATGCCTTTCGGCTGTCATCGCCCAGGGAAATTTGGGGGCCCAAGGGCTTTGATCAGGAATGCCACTTACTAGACCCTTACCGGACCCGGACCCGCTGTGGACGCGTCTCCGTGTCAACCATTTACTTCTTGATAGGCCCTTACCCCACCCTGCCCTTCCACCCAAAGGGGCACCTGCCAGGCCTTCTCCCAAACTGCAGAATGAAATTTGATGGGGAGGGGAGACCCCTACTTTCAAAGGCTCAACCAAGGATGGTGGTCTTCCGGTTCGATCCACGTGCCACCAGAGCTCATTTGGTGTGTTTGTTTGTTTGTTTGTTTGTTTGTTTTTGAACAATGGCAACGGTCGTTCCCAGTAGAGTTTTATGCTAGGGGACGCATAGCGGCTCCAGATCAGGCGGTCCAGGGACAGTCCACGCAGTTCCATTGCTTCAGCGCAGCTCCTGTGGGGCGGGTGAAGAGGGTAAGGGCAGCGTGGGGGTTGATGCACAAAATCTATGTCTGTGTGCTGCGTGCGGAGTGCTGAGGACTGCGGCGCCAGGCGCTATCTCCGCCTGGGCTCCCTCAGCGACGGAACTAGTCCAAGGGACTGCTAAGCAGGGAAGCCATCCAAACGGGGAGGGTGAGAAAGGGGGTCCGGGGACGGATGGAAGTCGGCACGGGCGACGGGGCTAACAGACCCTGTGTGTGTAAATTTAAGAGGCTCATTACTTTGAACACTTTGAACACACTTATCCCACGGCGCTGGCCACTTTCTGGAGCAGTTCTGGAAGTGTTCTTTCCTGAGTGATTTTATGAGACATGATCAAAAATATGGTGATTTTTAGCGTTTGGGAATGGAACCAAGAGGCCAGCCTATGGGAGGGAAGGGAAATGAGATCTGAAAGCCAGGACTGTGAATCGTGTACATGGACCAAGTCCCTACAAGGACTGTGATCGTCGTGTACTACAAATATGTGTACATTTATAATGTATGTGCACACATGTGATAGATACATACATAGAGATATAGATATATGGATATAGATATGAAAGGGTCCAAAGAGACAGAGGGAAAGGGAGGGAGAAGAGGGAAAGGGGATTTAAAAACCCCCAGATACCGTGCCTGCTGCTGCCAAGTGCCATCCAACAGAAATGCAGATTCCTAAAAACATTGTAGGGTGTCCTCATCCACCTTATTCACCAAATCGGGCACCGTGCAACTTCTGGCTCATCTCCAAAGTCACCATCACCATGAAAGGAAGACGTTTTGAAGGGATTCAGGACATCAAGGCAGCCAGGGCAGCGCAACTAAAGACACTCAAGAAAGAGGACCCCAGAGCTGCTTCGGAATGTGGTGAGTGACGGGATGAGCGTGTCCAAGGAGAGGGAGGGTTCTGAGGGGGACTGATGGCCATGCGTCCTTACTGTTATGAATTTCTTAGAAACATAAACATCCACCATAAGTGTTTTCCATCATACCATATATAGGGTGCATTAGTGAACCAGTTACCACTTGGGGCAACTAGGTTCAAGCCCTGGAACCCTGGGGATTTGGGACTCAGACTGCTACTACCACAGGATTACACCAGCACCCTAGACCCCTCGAAACTCTGTCCCTTCTGCTACTACCTAAAGCTTGGTGCAGGTTCTGTGAGTGCCACTTGTCCCCATTCTTTGCTCTGCACCATGACAGCACTAGGCTGACCACCACCCAGGTTGCAAAGGGTTCCTGGTTTTCCCAGCAGCTCTTGGGGTTCACGGGCATGATTGCTGTTCCCCCACACACACACAGGTAACTGGGCAGAGTGGCCCAAGTCCATGTGGAGACCTCTACTGCAGGTGACCAGACTGAGCCCACCATTCTCCTGATGCCACCGTTACTTAGGTTTATTTTTTCAACAGTGGAAATTTCTCATTTTAGTCTAATCACATGTGAGTCCTGGTTCTCGGGGGACAGCAGTGACATATACGTGGTGGTTGGCCAGAGTTTGGGCTGCTCTGGAGCCAGGCCCTCACATTAGCGGTGGTGGGATGAGTACAAAGGAAAAGCTACTTAGCGTGCGTCCAGATATTTCAAAGTTACTACTCAAGCTGAAAAACTACCATTCTATTATTTCTTCCTATTATACTTTCACAAAAAACCAAATGGAAAGATAGGGAAACCTATCTTTTTCTTTTGTTCTTTTGGGGGCAGTGAAGAAGTGGCTAGGGATTGATTGACCCGGGTCTTAAGCATTATCTGTACAAGGGCTGCCACGGAGCCGCACCCCAGCCCTTGCTGTAGGTTTTATATGACCCGGATTCAGCAAAGTATCAAAGACAACTGGATGTATTATTATACATGTCTAGGTTGTCCATTGAGGAAGAGCCTGGCCGTATGGCTAGGTACATAATTCATGGGCTGTCATATATTCGTTCCAGAAAATTGGCGTTTCCCTTTATTTTAGCAGAATCCCTGTACTGCGGAAGTCAAGATTTTCGCATTCTTTGCGTTCCACAAACAGCGATGCTCTAACTGCTGCTCTGCAGTCTGTGGCCTAGCGTTCAATTCAGTTTTGGTTTTGGCGGCACGAGTTACCTGTCAAGTACTCAGTGAGCACAAGTGGCCGATGGCGGAGGCGCTGGAGGGCACAGATGCACCATCACAGAAAGTTCAGCTGGACAACAGTGATCTAAAAGGTTATTGAATCTAGATTATATAAATTCAAACATCAATTTTTTTAAATCAGAAAATTAAAATTATTTTCTTACCACTGTTGGAAGTTATTTTCTTCCAAATGAGTCAAAGCAATTTCTTAGAATTAAAGGTAAAATACAAATCATGACTATGAATATCAATACTTATGTACAATGATTTTAAACCTTACCATTTTTATTGTTTGAAATTTTAATTAGACCTTATTAATTTTTGAATACAACATAAGCACGCTAGCAATTCCAGCATTCAATATCCAGGTGGATCCTAATATAGAGAATCAGTGTCATGTTTAACATATTACATATCCAACCTTTTAACTGTCATATATGTTATTTAACTTTGCAAGACGCTGCACTTGGTCACCACACTGAACTATGTGCAAATACTGTACTAATGCATGGCTTCCTCCAGGATCACGATTGGGACACAGAGAGAAACAAGACGGATGCTTGACGTTGCTGAGAAACAGCACGCATTGTGTAAGACTGTACCCTGGGCTTGCTGTTTAAAATGAGGGATTCGACCTTTTAATTCACTTTTCTTTCAATCCTGTGCCCGTGCTACACATCACCTGGGCACCCGACAGGGCCCATGTTCCGTGTCGCCATCAGCACCTTCCAGGCATCTGACGCGGTCTCCTCACCTCTGAGGGCCAAGATGCGGTGACATGTTTTCTGCGGCCTCAGCAGAGTGGATGCTGAGGCTTATGTTTTATGCTCAGTGAGCCCTGCATACCAGACCCCTGCTGATTAGGTGGCCACGTGTTCCTTAATAAATCCACTTGTATAGGTTTGTGACACTTGGGACCCTGAGAGTGTAGACGACCTGGTTTCTTCTTAGCCCTGTGAAAAAAACGGTGATGTGTTTTCCATTTTGACCCTTTTCCTCTCTGGTTCCACGGAGGAGGTATGGTTGGAGAATACAGAGAATGTTTAAACTTTCATAAATTATTCAGTAAAGACGCATTGCCATTAATCCCTACCCAAACTCTCCTCCTCACTCAGAGCACACCTGTCCCATGATTCCCGCCGCTTTCTGAAGCAGTTCTGGAAGTCCTGCTTTGTCAGGGTCTTCCAGGAGCTGTGATCAAAGATTCAGTGACTGTGGATGCCCACTGCCATCCAACAGAAGGGCTCCTAAAAATAGCAGCTTTCCTCGCCCACTCTGTTCACCGGATCTGGCACCATTCAGCTGCTGGCTGTTCCCTACAGTCAAAATGACCATGAAATGAAAGCGTTTTGAATCAGTTCAGGACATGAAGGCAGCCAAGACAGAGCAACTAAAGATACAAAACTTCCCGGACTACTTCAGAAAGCAAGAAGAGCGAGTGGGGGCGTGGTGCTTGTGCCTGTAATTCCAACACTCTGAGAGGCCGAGGCAGATGGATCACAAGTTCGAGGCCAGCTTAGGCAATTTAGCCAATTGCCTGAAAATTTTGTCTGAAAATAAATATTGGCTGAGGATGTAGTTCAGTGGGAAGGCCCTGGGTTCAATCCCTGAGTACCACCAAAAAAAAAAAAAAAAAGAAAGAAAGAAAGAGGCAAGAACATGGGGTAAGTGTGCTCAAAGTGTGGGGAAAATATTCTGTGGGGAATTCAGGGCAATGCATCTTTTACTGTAATAAATATCTTTGAGTTTAATCGTTCACCGTGTATTTGGACCGCACCTCAGCTGCAGGAGTGCCGCGTGTCTGTCCTCGGGCACAGCTTTGCTGACTTCGGGCGGGGAAGGCATCCTTGGCAGCAATAGCTCTGTTTCTCACTTTGCTTCCAAATCCATTAACGCCAAAATGTATACTGAAAAATCAAAGCTGACCTGACCACAGGCCCTCCATACCCACGCTAAATGCAAAACTGAATTTGGAGGCTAAACATACACAGAAAGTTCCTAAGCCATCCAAAAACCTTCTCTAAGAAGATGCTTTGAATATCTCCAAGGCTGCTCAGTTGGCTGTTATGATCCAGGGAAAATGAAAAGACTTGGCTGGGCATGGTGGTGCATGCTTATAATCTTGGCACTCAGGAGGCTGAGGCAGGAGGATCACTGCAAGCTTGAGGCCAGCCTGGACTACACAGCGAAATCCTGACTCAAAAAAGAAAAGAAAAGAAAGAAAAGAAAAGGGAAAGACTGCCCCTGCCCCTGCCTTTAAGTGTGTTTTCCTCCTCGGCACAGCTGCAATGAATGCTTTCCAGCTTTCCATGCATGGCGATCATGTAAGCCTGTTTGAGATAATAAATAGAAAATGGGAAAGCCTGTACCCCGTGCATGTTCCCACTCCTTCTGTTTACAAGGAGAGCACGTTGAGGGGAGGAAGAAGCAAGTGGAGGAAGCGGGGAGGAAGCAGGGGCAGAGAGAGCTCCCTTTGAATTTGGCGTGCATCTCAGTGTGACCTCGAGCTTGTGGTGAGCTTGGTTCATTTTCTCCTCCCGCCTGGTACTGTAGGTGAGAACTCACTGTGAACTCTGATCCCGAGTGAATGCGATTCTTTATGATGTCGCCCAAGTGGAGCTTCAAGTGAGCAGTGCCCCTCCCCCGGACTCTCCGGCCAGCCCACTCCCAGTCTCCTTTGCCCCAGGACCCATGTGAGTCACAGGACCCCAGAGGGGCCCAGCCACGTGACAGGGAGATCCCGGTTCACACTCACCCTGTGCATCTACTTGACTTCACTTTGGGTTTTTTTGGAAGTGCTGGGGATAGAACCCACATGCTGGGCAAGTGCTTTGTTACTGAACTGCACCCCCAGCAGCCTAACTTCATACATGAGCAACAAACAAAACTTTTCTTCCAGAACTGACTTCTTCTCACTCTCTTCTTGAGCACTATCTTAGTCCATTTCCTGACACCACATTACCACACAATGGCAAGGTGAAAGTTCATTTCGGCTCATGCCGCTGAGGTCCAAGGTTCAGGGGGCTACATCTGGGGGTACCCTCTTGATGGCAGAGTCCTGAGACGACACAAGGTGTCACATGGCAAGAGACAGTATGGAATGGTGGGTATACGTGCTTCCTCTGGTCTCCCTGCCTCTTAGAAAGCACTAGGATTTATGCAGCTCCACCTGTATTAGTCACTTTTTTGTCACTGGGATAAACTACCTGATAACTGCAATTTAGAAGGGAGGTTTATTTTAGCTTATGGTTTCAGAGGTTTCAGTCCATGGCTGGTGGGTTAAAAGGCAGCAACATCATGGCAGAAGGGCTTGGCAAAGGAAAGCAGCCCAAATCATGGCATCCAGGAAGCAGAGGACAGGAGCAGAGCCTGAAAGGAAGGAAAAAGGACCAGATATAGTCCCAAGGTCACACTTCTGTGACTCACACAGATATACCAGAACTGTGCCTTCCTAATCTCCTACATGTCTCAAAACCTAGGTAAGCTGACCATCAAGACTAACCATCACAGTCCATGGCTTGATAACTCAACATCCAAATGCATCTTCAACAATATACATCTCAATATACACATCTGCTCTTCTGGATAGAGAAAGTAAGGAGGCCATAATTCCACCTAACACAACGTAACTACCTTGAGTACAACTGAAAACACACTAACTCTTTCACCAGTCTTAGCAGTCCCAGAATTGCTCAGAAGCTCAGGTCCAAAGTCTCCTCTGAGACTCAAGGCAAATGCTTGGCTGTGAATGCCTGTAAAATGCAAAAAGCAAGTTACATTCTCCCAAGAAACAATGGCATAGGACAAACATTCCCTTTCCAAAAGGAAGGAATAAGGGACTAGAAAGGAATAGGACCAACAAAACTCCTAAACCTAATCACCTCACAAAAGTTCCACCTCTACACACCAAAATCAGATTAAGTTTGCACTCTCTTAATATCTCACGAGGGGGTGACACTCCAACGTGAGTGTGAGGAAAGATGAATCGTGCTCACACCACCACAATGGACATAGAGGGAACCAGGAAGGATGGAGATGGAAATGGAAAGCACATTGCTGGCTTGTCATGGGGAGAAGGGGAAGACAGACCATCTAAGCTTTTACCAGGGAGATCCCATCCTCACCTGGACAGAGGAAGCAGTGCAGATAGGTGTCCTTTTACATAGTCATTCACATCTTGCCTAAGGTCACAACCTGTCACTGATAAAAAGCAAAGCTCATCCAGGCAGAGTTTAAAACCACTGCTATACAGAGGCTTAAATCACTAGGCTTAAATTTTAAATGCCATCTTATGACCTGATCAAAAAGGGAGAGGTAATAGGTTTTAGTTCTTTGCTTTGCCCGCGTCACTCTCAGAATATAAATTAATTTCTTGCATTGCTGGTATGGGGCAAAGTATTTGCATACAGCATTTCTTTCTATTCCTTTTTTTAATGGTACTGGGGATTTAACCTAGGTCCTTTATACTGAGCTACATTCCCAGCCCGTAATTTTGAGATAGGATTTCTTTCCCTAAGTTGCTAAATTGTCCAGGCTGGGCTCAAACTTTCCATCCTCCTACTTCAGCCTTCTGGAATGCTGGAATTACAGGTATGCACCACCATGCCTGGCTGCATATTCTTTAAAAAAAAAAATACTAACCCTGATCTGTCAGGCTGTGTGACACAGGGCAAGTCACTTAACCTCTCTGTGCTTCAGTTTTCTACCTGCAAATTGCTGACAATAATTGTACCAATTTCTCAGAGTTGTAAATAGTTCCTGACACCTGATTAGTGATGTACTCATTGATCTTGGGTCATCCTGTAACAGAACTTATGATGTAGCTTTGCTGTGTCTGAACATGATTTATCCCCCAGAGGAACACGTGCTAGAAGCTTGCTCCCCACCACAGTGGCCCTGAAAGGTGATGGCACCTTTAACGGGTGGGACCTAGTGGAGGTGATTGTGTCACACTGCCTACTTGAAGGGATCAGTGCTGATTGCACAGGAGTGGGCTGGGCCCTGTAAGAGTTAGTTAGAAGAGCATATGCCTGGCCACTCTGTAGCCTCTTGCTTTTCCTGCCTTGTGAGTTTTCTCTGTCACACGCTCCTCCCCTGAGATGCTGCCTGCCATGGGCCTTCTTCCAAAGCCAGCATTAGTGACGTGCTTCTGGACCTCCAGAACTGTGAGCTGTGTAAACCTCCTTTCTTTGTAACATTCACGGTCTCCAGTGTTTTGTTACAGCAATGCCAAATGGACTAAGACAAGCTCTTGCATTTAGTTTTACCAGATGGCACTGGACCTTCACAGTTTACAAACAGGTCATATTTGTATAAAAACATTTTTTCTGATTAAGACTTTCATCTCTTTACAATTTTAGATAAAAATGGGTGAGTAGGTTGATAGTCTCTAAAAATTCCCTATGTAGTCATGGGGACAGCAGCAGCAGGACCCTACAGGGCAATCTCCAGGCAGCAGAAAGCACAACCTTGCAGCTGCCTCTGAACCTGTGTGCCCAGGAACAGGGGTTGCAGCAGTGCCGTGCTAGAGAGTCACTGCGCCTCGGAGGACGCTCTTTACTCTTTGAATATGACTCAGGTCAGCCGGCGACCTCCTTCCCGGAGTCCCTCTGTGGCACAGGTCACCTGGAGCCCTTTCCATCCTTACCCGCTGCCTACACAAAGCAATCTTCTGCCCAGAATAGCCAGTCTGCCCTGTCCTTTCCGGAGGAACAGACTGGGCGGGTGATTTCCTGTCCAGACCTAGGGTTCCATGCCCCTGGCACTGGCGGTGGCAGCAGCAGACACTGTAGCCACCTGCTCACCCTCCATCAGCAGTAGCTTTGAGGCTGGCTAATCATGTATGGGAAAATGAGAAAGAAAAGCCTCGTGCTGACGATTTGATCCGAGCCCTCAGGCAACCGCAGTAGAGTTGCTTCAGTTCCTTTGTTTAAGTGCCCTAGAAGTCCTAGAAGGAAACACTTTCTGCCCACTTTTCAGGGCTGGGCAGTTTTGAGAGCTCTGCTACCTCTCTCTGAGAGTGGGCAATGCCACCTCGCTGTCTGAATCACAGTCGGTTCAAAGGCACAGGCAGGGGCTCCCCACGCGCCTGCTGCTTTCCACGCGGGGGTTCGTTAAAGGAGGCAGCCGCGTTTTTGTGCCCCTCTTTCTGCCCAGGCGCTTTGAGCTAACATTTCCTGTTAGTTCTTGTGTTTTTGCAGGAGACAACTGTTGTTCTCAGAACACAGTTTGGAAGTTAGTCAGATTTTCCAAAACTTGGGGTACAAATTATGGTCCTCTATCATCTTCCCGTGGATCCTTATTTCCTTTTTATTTCACTGACTTTAAAACAAGCCCTTTGAAGTCAATAGTATGTTCCTTAAAGCTCAGCTTGACTAATATTATTAAGAAACGTTATGCTAACAATGTCATTTCTACTTCAGATTAAATTATTGCAACAATGGTGTCCCAGGTTCTGTGATCTGTAATAAGGCTGGCTTTCCAGGAGAATACGGAAAAAAAAAAAAAGGTTCAATGCTCACATCAAAGAAAAGATCATCTTAACTTTCTCTTCATCTTCTATATTTTAAAGTTTCTGAATGTTGTGGTTTGAATTGATGATTTCTAGACAGGCATTGCTGTCAGGACGAGACAAGCCACTGAGGAAAACATTCAAGCTCCTCCTAGTATGTTTTTAAGTGAACAGTCACTGGGTTCTTTCTGTGAATAAAGCCTTGTGCTGGAGCATTAAAACTGTGGAGGACATGCGTGGCCGTTGTGCCCATTTTAGAGATGAGGGAAATGAGACCTGAAGCCAGACTTCGCTATTATAGGCTAAGGCATAATATTGAGGATGCAGTCACTCAGCTAGTAGTAACGGGTAGAGCCGCAATTTGTATGCAAATGCTCTAATTCCCAAAGCCTCCTTTCCTAATAACTTGGCTGTACTTTCCATCTTCATCTCTGTCTCTTTTCTTACCAAAAATACCACCTCTAATTGTTGTTCAAGTTGTCATCCTCTGGCCCCACACTGCGCTGATTTCATTTACATAATGATTTAAACAGCTTATCTAAACTGTGTTCTTCTGTCCAGGAGGGAAAGGCGATGTGATCGAAATTTACAGTGAATGTTTGAATTTTTAAATATTTATCACAGGAAAGTCACATTGTCATTAATCCTCCTCAGGATACTTCCCTTCCTTTCGAGCAAATTTATCCCATTATTGTTACCACTTTCTGCAGCAGTTCTGGAAGTCCTCTTTCATAAGTGTCTTTATGAAATATGATAAAAAAAAAAAAAAAAGCTGGTGAATACAGCTGCCCAGGGCCACTAAGCAGAAAGGTAGGCTCATAAAAATAAGACAATGTCTTCATCCACCTTATTCACCATGTAACTTCTGGCTCTTCCCCAAAGTCAAAATGACCATGAAATATAAAAGATTTGAGTTGATTCAGGACATTGAGGCAGCCAGAACAACAAAACTGACGACACTCATGAAAGAAGCCTTCCAGAGCTGCTTCAGAAAGTGGCGGGAATGATGGGTTAAGTGTGTCTGAAGTGAGGGAGGCTATTCTGAGGAGGACTCATGGCAGTGTGTTTTTATTGTAATTAAATCTTTTTATTGAAACATGTACCAGATTTTTCTTTTTCACCTCCTGAGTGAAGACTGAGGTTATCTGTAAGTAACAGTGGGTACTGACATGAAGAGTGGTGGTTAGGGACACACACCCTACTAGCACACAGCCTGTGTTCCAAGTCCAGCTTCCCCATGCCCCACCTCCGGTAAACTATTCAACCTTCCATGGCTCCTCCTCCTTCTGCAAAGATCAGGGT
The DNA here is from genome assembly GCA_004363535.1 of Dasyprocta punctata. NCBI lineage: Eukaryota > Metazoa > Chordata > Mammalia > Rodentia > Dasyproctidae > Dasyprocta > Dasyprocta punctata. The sequence goes on along the minus strand of RJWM01016935.1, from coordinate 15,613 downwards.
AGCAGCAGTACTAGATTTTGCAAGTTCTCACAAGAATTGCCTATGAATTCATGCGTCCTGCTAAGCACATTCGCTGTCATTATTTCAGCAAGCAAGTGGGTCTCGTTTCCCCCATTGAAGAACACACCGGAGGCAGGCAGTCCAGGAGGCACGGCCACGTCGGGGTGTCCTGAGGATCCCGGTCCCTTCTGACTTCCGAGCCGCTGCTTCCTGCAGATCGGCTTCGGTCTCGGGGCTGCAGAAGTGAATCTCTCCTTTGTATCCCAGGCAGGAAGAAGGAGGAACAGTGAGGGCCAGGATGACTTCCTGCGGGCTTCCGGCTTTCATTTGGGATGGGACACGTTCCTAAGTGGTTTCCCTCCAAATCGCCAGCCAACCTGATGTCACATGGCCATTCCTAGCTGCAGCAGAGGCTGTGTGGGTCACTCTTCAGTTCCCAGGCTCTCAGGTGCAGGGACAGGATGCATGGACTCAGCCCCAGTGGCCACATGCGTCTTCCCTAATGACCACCACCACCTGCACCATGGCCCCGCACTCCAGGTGCCAACATTTTGCACGAATAGTTCCTTCTTGACCTTCAGAATCCTCCTCCAAAAAGTGTTCTCTGGTCACTGGTCCTGCCTCTTAATTTCTTTCTTAGTACCTCTTATTCTTAATGCCCGGTTTATTTGACAAGGTTAGAGGGACCATGACCTCTGTATTCTACAGGGTCTTGCTGCTGCCCTTGGGACACCACAGGTGCCCCAGAGAGTGAGGAGGCTGCCCCTCCCTGCACCTTAGGGTAGAGGATGACAAACTGCGGAAGTCATGACCAGGAGAATAAGAAGCGGACGACCATCCTCCTCCTGCTACGGGGAAGGGCTGGAAGGAAAAAGGAAAGGAGAGCAGTGTGAATGGCCAGGCATGAAGGCGGAGCTGCCCGTACTGGGGTTGGGGGCTCATTTCCAGAGCACAGCCTGAGAGAAGGGCACATTTTTCACTGAAATCCTGAGTTTCCTGTGCCGCTGATCTGACCCAGTTGGCTAATGTAATTCAAAGGAGCTGGTGAGATGCTGCAGGGTGAATGAGTGAATGACTCTGAAGGACACATTCAGTGGGGTATGAGTTTGCCTGTGTTGTGGGACATGAGTCTACTACATTTAATAGGACGGGGTGACTGGGTCTTACCACAATGTGGCAGTGAGGTGACATCCTGCTCCCCGCAAAATCGAGAACTTCCACAGGCAGGAACATTCTTTTTCTTCTTTGCACCCCCGGGGCCTTCTGCTGAGACATAATTGGGTTATTTGGTCAAAATAAGGGGATGAAGATAAAAATACAGAATTAGGAAGAAACAACTGATTCTAAGTTCCAAGGGTGCCTGTGTTTCTCATATTGCTCAGGGGAAGAGAGATTCCACCCGAAGGAAGGCTGACGCTGCGTCCTCACTTCTACGGTCCAGGACTGGTCTTCAGGACGGAAGAATGGCTGCAAAGGTAAGGACACTCCTAGAGGACATCTGAGATAGGAAAATCAGTATTTAATCTCGAGAAATGGGGTTTTGTGCTTAGATTGTGACTTGGGTTGTTCATGTCCTTCCTTGATTAATTTGATGTCTTGAAGTCTGTGAAGTTTCTAGGATTCATTCCGTTTCCCTACCAACAGAATCATCTGGATTTTAAAAGTACTGTTTGCTCAGTAGAAACTCGGATCTTGTATTCCTGCCTAGTACTCTCACTTTTATCCAATAAGGTAGACGTTTAATCAGCAATCAGAATTGAGAGCAGTGATCTTCTAATGTGACTGTTCTGTGCATGTTCCAGTTGCTTCATCACGCGGTCATGTGGCTCTCGGGGACTCTGCAATTCCAAACCTACCCCTTTGCTGCCATTTGATCTCAGGACATAACACAAACCTCTCTGAAGTTCAGCTTCCTCTTAGACCAAAGGCCCAGCAACACAAAGGACTATACTATAGTACTTCCAGAAGGATGACTATCTGACTTCCAGGAGGATGACTATCTAACTTCCAGGAGGGTGACTGTCTGACATCCAGGTGGGTGACTGTCTGACTTCCAGGAGGGTGACTTCTGACTTCCAGGAGGGTGACTTCTGACTTCCAGGAGGATGACTTCTGACTTACAGGAGGATGACTTCTGACTTCCAGGAGGATGACTTCTGACTTCCAGGAGGATGACTATCTGACTTCCAGGAGGATGACTATCTAACTTCCAGGAGAGTGACTGTCTGACATCCAGGTGGGTGACTGTCTGACTTTCAGGAGGGTGACTTCTGACTTCCAGGAGGATGACTTCTGACTTCCAGGAGGATGACTTCTGACTTCCAGGAGGATGACTTCTGACTTACAGGAGGATGACTATCTGACTTACAGGAGGATGGCTATCGGAGTTATATGAGCAACAGGAGGATGAAATGAGACACATGCAACCCTCTCCCTTGTAGGCAATTTCCTTATTTTATTGAAATATTTGGGACCAGAAATGTTTAGACATCAGGTTTTTGTTTGTTTGTTTGTTTGTTTTTGTTTTATTAGTTTTGGATTATGTGTATAAAACTCACCAGTTTAGCGTTCCTAGTCTGGAAAACTAAAAACCAGAAATGCTTCAAAATATGAAAACTTTTGAACACCATGTCAGAGCCTCAAAAGTTGTAGATTTCTGATTTCTAATTTTTGGATTAGGCATGCTCAATTTGAATTGTAAAATGCTATATTAATGAAAATTTTTATATCTTATAAGCAGTATAATAAGCTTATATTTCATCCCTTCTAATAGGAAGTGATACTGAAAGCAAGAAGATCCAGTAATTTGTCAAGACTTTGGGTTAAAGGTGGCAGATTGAACCCACATTTTTACATCTGCCTCTTCCTCAAAGCCCAAATTAATGATGACAAAGGAATATGTGGGAGAAATGCAATTAAGCCACAAAGAGAAAGAATGGGAGAGGAGGCAATAGTAGCAAACTTTTGAGCATCACACTCCCATGATCTAATCACTTCCTAAAAGCCCCACCTATGCATGAGAGTTTGGGGGTGCATCTGGATATAAACCATAGCATACAGGGCGTCTCCATTTTGAATAGCATTTGGTTGGCATAGTGACATTGACAACAGTTATCTGACAAAAAGTATGACAGAACTCTTTTAAGAACACAGAAAAGCATGGATTTTTTTTTTTTGTACTGGGAATCAAACTCACAACCTCACACCTGCCAGGCAGGTGCTTACACCACTGAGCTAAATCCCCAGAAAGAAGATAGAAAAGTAGATGTGTGGGATCTCTGCTATGTAGAGTGGGGAGGGTGGTAGGAAAAAGAACGGCGTATTTGTCTTCCAAAGGGGCAGTCAATGGCAGAGTGTAATATCGACAGAATAAACATGGTGGTTATGGAGAAATGGCCAAGAGAGTTGAAATTGATTTTAAGAATGGGCAATGTGTGTGTGTATGTGTGTGTGTGTGTGCGTGTTTGGGTTGCGGGTGTTGCATTCGTTGTGAAAAAATGTGTCTATAACTTTGATACAACTAAATTTCTTAAAAAGTCAATGAAATTGCAAAGTAGATTTTTGGCACAAGGGAAAAAATGATAATGATAACCTCTATTTTTTTTCTTGTTCATTAAAGTATGCAACTTGTGCCATTTTTAAGTACCCAAGATACTAAGTCTACAGACATAGCCAGAACGTACATAAAAATAGATTCCCATTCCACAGTCTGCAGCAACCAGCCAAGGTATCCAAGCCATCTTCCATGGTCACCAGCCTGCTCAGTCAGACTTTTAGGAAACCAGACTATACTTTCTAAAAACCAGTATATAAAATCAGAAAATTATATCTGTAACACTTGGCCTCAAAAGGTCAGAACTTGAATAACAAATGATAACTTTCCAAATTTTGTATCTGTTTCCAGTATAGGACCAATCAGAAAAAGCCAAGTCTACCCCTTTAACCAATCACATAGCATACCATGCTTCTTATTAACCACTCACAGCTTGCCCATGCCAACAGCTGCCAATCAGAACAGCCATCCTTTTCCTAGTACAAGGTTGCCCACTCCTCTACCTGTGTTTGAACAAATAGAAGTGATGGCATCTTATTCTATTGCTGTAGCAAGTTCTGAGTAAAATATCCTTTACTTGTTCTTCTTTTGTTAGTTTTCATCTATTTCCACACACTACTTGGAGGCATAGTTAATTTTCAAAGGTTGAAAACCACTTTATTCATTAAGGATAGGTGCCTGCCAAGCCAGCAATCCAAGTTCAATAAGATGTAATAATTTCTGAAGAGCTTGGGATGTATCTCAGAAGCTGAGCACCTGCCTATCATGCATGGGGCCTTGGGTCCAATCCCAGCACTCCCCCTCAAAACAAAATAACACAAAAAACCCCAAACACCAAACTTACATTTGCTTGTTCACACATGATAGCCCATTTTCATTTGCAAAGCACTGCCCTGGATGTTACAGAAGACACAATTATAAAATTAGATTTAATAATTTAAATTTGTCAAATCAGTTAATCAAAGTTATCCAAGTTTAGATGAGTCAATTAAAGCTGTATTTATACTTTTAAGAACATGAACATAATTTTTAAAAGCCAGTTGCCATAAATGGAGAGGAAGTTATCATTTTATATGTTTTTATTTTATGTCATCTCCCAAATTGCCCAATTTAAATTTTCTTACTTAATTGTCCTAATATATGTCTAAAATATGTGTTTTCCTCCCTTAAAATCTTCTCTTATGTTTACTCCCATTACTACAAATGTTAAAAAGTATTTCATTTAGTCACATTTTCCTCTTTGTGCTTTAGAACTGACTTGCAGATGTCCTATGGAGGGGCACATATATGATTATGGAAATTATTCTATTGAAAATAACTAGTTTTTATAATGATGTAAATCTGAGAAAGCAAAAGGAAATTGCAGTTGGAGAAACAGATGTATTCAATAAAAATCTACTGAGTGCACATGGTGAACCAGTCCTTAGCAAGATTCAAATAATGCAATCAGTAGGAATTTGACTGGTCTGTGGAGTTGTCAAAGGCTTGTGGGGTGTTTGAATAATAGCTGGAAATTTGTTGTGGACACGAGGCTATTAAGTCTGTCTCCTGCTGCATTCAATATGGTCGTAAAAACTATTATTAAATAACTGATTTTATAGCAACTGTTAAAATTATTTGACCAAAGTATAAATTAAAGTTTATGATAGGTGCAAATGTATATCTTAAAATGTATAATACTAATTTAGGTTTCTTTGCCATTTTAAAACAACCACTCAGACGAAAGAACAGTGGTTATCAAAATAAGGCTAAATTAACAAGGCTGCCAGGAAGCACGAAGCATTAAGGATGACTTCGTAGATGCAGAATCTCGCCGTTTCCAGGGGTCTCCATCTCCCACTGCGGGTGACCTGCATGCAGTCCAAGAGCAGATTAAGGGGCACAAATGATGGGCTGGATTCACCAGAGTCTTCTCGGTGACACCCAGGCGTGAGGAGGGTCTGCTGACACCCGTGACCTTAAAAGGCAGAACTGCAACTAGCACTGGTTCTTCCTTCCAGCTTTGGCTTCTACCTGCATCCTTTCTTCTTTGGCAGTCCCTGCAGGAAACTTGCCGGTTTATCAATGCAGTCTCAGTATTTCTGGCGTTGGCAGCATATGCGTGTATTTGGGCATCACTTGGAGACAGGACACAATCTGAGAGATGTGTCGTCAGACAATTTTGTCATCATGTGGGCATCATAGTATACTTAGATAAACTAAGATGGCTGTGATGTCATTAGGCCATTTAATCTTATGTGACCACCGTCATACATGTGACGTGTTGCTGAGGCAACTATCCTTAGGCAGTGTGTGATTGTACACACACATATACACATAGATTGGGAAGTGAAAAAGAAAAATTAGGAGCACAACATGTGTTGGAAGCCACTCTGGAATTCATACAATCTCTTTTTTTAAAGCTAATTGTCTGGTCATCAGTGTCACCTGGAGATGTCCGACAAAGGGGTGGGGGCAGTTTCTAAAATCTCCTCCCTATATACAGAGTCTGCCTTTCTGAGGTAAGGCCTGGGACTCAATAGGATTGCGATTTTACAAACACACCACCTTTTTATCCTAAGCAGCCTCATCTGTCCCGGCCATCTCGGAGGTGCAGGTCCCCATCCTGCCTCAGCAGATCCCTGATCTTTGTGCAGATGTCTTCTTGGTTCTCACCGGGCACACACGTGGGCCACAGCTGAGGGTCTTTCCCCTGAGGGTCACCGTCTTTCCCTTGGTCCCCGCCCCACTGCCAAGACCCAGGGGACTGTGGGCAACTTTTCCAAATCTTTGTCTCGTGTTGCTCAAATGCTAAAGGTTCGTCTTACCCTTCAAACAGTACTAGGAAGTCAAAGTTTCCCATTTTGAGCATGTGAAATTGAATGCTAACCTAGCATAGAAGGCATTTAAATAAGGCTGGTCTTACTAGGTTTAAATTCAAGATCTGAGGTATCAGGTTCATTTTGGTGTCAATCAGTATATTAGTATCTCTTTCTCCGTGCTCATGCCATACTTAGACTGGATAAACAAGCCACTTCTGGACTCCCTGACATTATTAATACACACAAGAAATGAAAGCAAGCTGTGGTTAGAGCTCCTAAAGACCTCCCTATGGTTATACCTGGGTTGCTGCCCCATTTAGTCTGGTTTTTACCCTGCCACTGACAGATCCAACAGTTCAGCACAGACTTCCTCATCTTTATAGAAGCCCCATAAGAAACAATTTAAAAATCTATCTTCTTAAAATCAAATCTTGAAGCCTACAGTGTTGCCTATTACCTCAAATCTCTGGGCTTCCACATATATTTTACTTCATTCATTCAGAATATTGCATACAGAGTCTAGCTATGCATAGATGCATTCCCCATTTTAAAACTTTTCAATTTTCTCTAGAAGCATCTTTCCCAATGTGAAATCTCTTATGATTCTTTTTTTCTAAACTTCCGCCGACATACACTGCCTCTTTTCATGACAAATTTGTGCTGGTCCAAAGGACACAGGGTCTGACAGTAATTCACTGAGGTACCACATTTCTATTGCTTTGGTGCATTTCAATTAGGAGACTTTTGAGGTGAGAAAGAAAAAGAAATAGAGTAGAAATCAGATGATGCTAAAAGAGAAACAACACAAAAGGCCAAGATCAGAAATATCCCTGGACAATGAAAAAAAGGGAAAAAATTTAACAAGAATCCTCAGGAACAACTTGACTTTGGCTTAGACTCACAGTAAATGTTTGTAAGATGTACACAGGAGCATTTCTGCACACTGGGTTTAAGCAGCAATTTTCCAAAGTCCCTAAGATGATGAGTGGCCCCAATATGAGGTGTTTTACCAGAATCTACAGCCTGGTCATGGGGAGGCAATTTATTCCAGTCTTTCTGTCAGCAAAGAAAAAAAATTTCAGGCTTAAGCAAAAAGGGAATTGATTGGACTGAAATAATTTATAGTCAGGAAGGAAAAAGAAATCAGTGCCAATTGTGCTGTCACAAATGTACCCCCCACACATAAAGGGAACCACTTTATTATGGTCGTGCATATTATTCCGAATGTAAATGTACTGTGTCACTGGGACGGGTTAATATTTTGGTACTTACTTCCTAATGTTATTTCTGGTTGTGTCTAAAACCTCATTAACAATGTCTGTTGCAGGCAGGGTGGGGCTGGAGCGAACGTGGGGGCATCTGCAGCTCTCTGCCCACCTCTGCTCGGCGAGTGAATGGGCAGCCTCTGGGCCTGTCCAAGGCTGCCTCTGCCTCCACCAGCTCTCCGGCTCCGGGCGAGCTGCACCTTCCAAGTGTTGGTTTCTTTACATGTAAAATACAGCTAAATAGTTCTGAAGCATTTGAGGAGTCTCTGAAAAACACATGTGAAAGCACTTGACATGACGCACAATAATCATCCCTGGTGAACCCATAACCAGCAAGCACCCTTTAGCCGTCACCCCTTCATCTGTGCTTGCGTCTCCCACCCTGAAGCTCTCCCAATGTGGACTTCCTGATACAGAGACCTGTCGGTGGTCCCCACGGGGCTCAGGACGCCATCGTGCAGGGGCCCGACGTACAGTACGTGTAGAATGTTCTGGCAAATTCTCCCCCACCTTGAACCTTCGTGAAATTTAACACAAGGTGCCTGTCACTGCTTGTTATGGTTTAAAGACTCACGCAACAAAGTTCAGGGAGGGGCTAGAGAAGGAATCCGCTTGTGGATTGACTGAGATTTGATGGCATTATTGGGAGGTGGGGAATAGGCCATGGGGGTGTGACCCCGGGGGCCACATGGGGTCCCTGGCTCCTTTCTCTCTTGGCTTCTCCCTTCTCTCTGCTTCCCGTCTGCACGGTGAGCAGCTTGCCGGCACCACGTCCTCCCACCGTGCTGTTTTGCCTCCCAAGGCTGAACCTTCGCCCATGGATTGAAACCTCTTGAAACCGTGAACCAGAATAAACCTTCACTCCTCTAAGTTGTTTTTCTCTGAGTTGTGTTTGGTCCAAGGAATGTATTATGGTTGATACACTGTATCGACTTGAGAAGTTTAGAAGTGTAACTAATAGACTCAGCAGGGAACGGGTTCTTCCTTTGTAAATATCCTCAGCCTGTGCAAGAGGACAGCAAGGAGATTTTGTGAGTGCTACACCTGCCCTGGGTGTTGGGGTTGGCCTGTGTGTGATATAAGGGAGGAGAAGTGGCTTGTTCTCCTCTTTTTGCTCTGACTGGTTTTGCTGTCTTCTGCTTTGAAGTGTTGCCCCAGTGCCAGCCACCTTGCCTTGGAGCCAGCTGATTATGGACTGAAACCTCCACACACTGTGAGCTTAATAAACCTTTCCTTCCTTCATTTTGGGTACTGAGTATTTTGTCCCGACAACGAGAGAAAAGTAACCAAGACAGAATTAAAAGCTGACTGGTATAGTGCCAAAGCATGCAGGGATAGGTCTGTTTATTTACTCCAAAAATTTCTTCAGTGCTAGTAAAATATCCTTGATAGACCCAAATAGCACAGCCCATGTCCCCCACCTGAAAGGACTCATTTGCCTTTGTTGTGAAACTGTCAGATTTGATTTTGAAGGTTCAAATTAATTGGCGCTATTAGTTTTCCCTTAGCTTCTTCATTATTTACTTTCAAAAATCCTAGTAGAGAAGTTAGGCCCCATTTCCCTTTATGGCCGTTTTGCTGGAGGGAAGAGGAATGTGGGTGCCGTTTTATCTGTAGGGGGAGCAATCCCTGATTACTCCCAGCACAGGAGCTGGGGCTCCCACGAGCCAGGGCCCCTGAGCAGCCCCCGGCCTGCCTGGAGATACCTCAGTGGCTCTGGGCCCCCTGGGGGACTTTGGCAAATCCACAGCCTGGTTAGACAGGTTCTGGGAGTTCATATTACTCTATCTTTGCCCAGGAAATATTAGAACCCCATGGCAGGGCCTTCCTAAGCAGGTCTTTGTTATTTAATGGTATCTGCTTTCTATTCAGGGCACTTGTCCTTCCAAACATTATAAACCACATCTAAAATAAATTTTAACTAGGCTTCAGAGACACAGGGAAGTAGAGAGATGAAATACAGAGAGATGACTTTTATAGGCATAATTTAAATATTTGCTAAAATTTAAATAAAAGAAGTCTACTATTTAATGAGGAATTTTATCTACCTTGGATCTATTATTTATAACTTGTTGACTATCACAAGAACGTACCCTTCCCACATGAATACCCTGCCGTTTGGAAGTAGATGTGCCAAAACACCAAATCATAAAAGTGATCATCTTATGAACAATTTTTTATTGCCCCTTTATTCCTGGGCAAATTTCCTAAAATTCTATACTTAACAAATGTCATATTCATAATAGAAATATTTTTATTAATATCATTGAAAAGAAAGAACTTTTAGAAAGTAATAATCATGACTATGCATCATAGTGCTGGTTTTTAGTAGGGTTGGCCTGAAATATATCTATTAACAGAAAACTGCTCCATTAACATTTCATATCCATACAGTAAAATGCAACTGTCCCTTACTTTAATAAGCACCTGCATTTCAGATGAAGGCAGTAAACCCAACTTTGTAACCATTTTCCAAGTTATCTGTTTTTTTTCCATATCTGGCCAATAAGCTATCCTTTCACCTCAATTCTAGTCTTCACCCACGACAGCTGTATTCTCATGTCCAGATGGAAAACTTACATCATGAAAAGCAGGAATGGTGTTAGTTAAAAGGCCACTGAGTTGCTTTCTCCCTTGGCCCTGCTAGGGTCTGATATTCTGACCAACAACCACTGTGAGACTGAGGCAAACGGTCCTTTCCACAGTGTGGGATTCCACTGAGGTTAGGGGGGACTATTCCAAACACAGCTGAGGGAACTCACAAACCAGTGTGACCCCGAGAAGGTAGACCGTTCACAAGTCCTTCTTATAATTAAAGTTGTATAAAATGTACTGGTGGCAGTCAAACTTCAATGATTGCAAATTTCACTTTGCTTTAGTAATACGTGTTTTTTTAAAACATCCTCTATATTTTATCCCATTTTCTGCTAAGAAATTCAAAATAGGTGTACATATGTCTGCCTCTATTTCCATAGAATAGTATGCATACAGATGGTGATTGGATGTATCACATACTGTGCTCTTGCCTTTCCCCAGTCATCGCCACTTGAAAAATCGAATCAGTGATCTGTGTAACCAAAGCCAGGCCTCATCACTCACCCAACGAGAGTTGGGGTCACATATCAGAAATGGAACATAGTTAATCTTTCTTGTTTTACCAGGGTAGTCCTTAAGCCAGCAAACCCCGTAGGAGGGGATTTAAATAATTCATCTCTGTCATCTTTGTAATCAAAACTAAAAGGCCCCAGCGAGAAGAGCCTGGCACAGAATTGTTGGATCACTGTGGCTCTTCTGGACATCACTCTGGCCATCTTCCACCTGGGCTCACAATCTGTTCCTTGCTACTCAGTCAGCCCGCCAACCTCAGACCTTGTGTGTGGCAAGAGGGGTCCCAGCAACATGACTGTCAAGGGACTAAGTAGCTGCAGGAGAAATGAGCAACTGCCCTGCAAGCACATCCCTCCAGCCCAGTGACCGTAGCCCAGGCCACCTCCTTTACTGGGTTGTCACACTCTAGGCACTGCTGCTCAGGCCGTGTCACCCTAGGACCAGGTGTCAGCCAACTAGGAATAGCTAGTAAGTCCCAGAGCCCTGAAATTATCCACACTAGCTAATCCTAAAAGCATGCTTAGCCTTCCTGACCTGTTCCCTCCCCCTCCCTCACCGCATCAGTTCTCACCCTGCCCTCTCCTCCTGTCCCGTGACTTACCCTGCTGCTTCCACATACGAACCTACATGGCATGCCAGGCCTCCTGCCCCAGCGGACTGTGAGTGTGACCTGCTTCCTGTGTGGCAGGCGTTTCCATGTCTGCGTGCTCACCACACCTGATCAAAGCCAGTCACAGGTGCCTATAAAACAGAGCCATTGCACCAGAGGCCATGGTGAGAGGACTACTAAAAGGGTTGAGTGAGGACCTCTGCGACTCCCCACCCGCATAAAAGCAATGAAAAGAATCACAAAACTGTTAAATTAACTTTTTCAGAAGTCTGAAAATTTGCCATAGATCTGTGACAATCTGAGGCTCATTTATTCTGTAAAATCTGCAGTACTATGGTGAGAACAGTTACATCTGTGGCTTTAAATGTGGCCTAGTTTCACTCTTCTCCCCGACGCCATAGTAACCTCAACCCTAGTTACCTGGAGGCCACCAGAGGAAGTAGAATGGGTGAAGCCTGTCACTGAGTCCTTCTCCAGAGACTTGATCTTACCTGACCTGTCCCTCACCTTCCTGAACAGTTCCATTCCTGGGGCATTGCAGCTATGTGGCCTGCCTCAGAGCCGCAGCATTCAAAAAAACACCAGCAGCAAATGGTTGCTGGCATGTCTCCTCAGCTGCACGACCTGTTAGGGCAAACAAAAGCCTGGCCAAAAAGTTACAAGGAAAATCTTGGGAACTTGAAGTCCAAAGGAACTTTGAAATGTTTCGTCCCATTCCTGGAGATTTTGCAGTCCGTGTGCAAAGGCAGGACTATGTGCACATGCAGGGGATGGAAAGACCTCACGGGGCCCCAGTCTCCGACCTTCGGCTGACCTTCAGAACCTGTGCAGGCAGGAGATGAGTGCTAAGGCAGAGTTTTAAATACGCATGCATGCACAGAGCCCCTGACAAAAGGTGGAAAGCATGCTGGTTCCAGCTATTTAGGAGAGTCTCCAAACAGCTTCATCTGACGCTAAACTAATCAAGCAGACTTCAGTGGCCACTCAGTGGGATGAACAAAGATTGTACTGAATGAGCCTAAGAAAGTCATAAGACATCAGTGACAAACAAAACTTGACACTAGCAACCAATCTGGGTGGTAATCTTTTATCTAGCATTATTATATTGTATCATGTTATCTAAACACCATGTTTTTAGAAAACATTATAAGATGCAAATAAACAGGAGAGATAGCCATATTAAGAAATAAAGCCTGAGGTGTTCTACGTGTTGGCTGTACTAGCTAAACACTTTAAATTAGTTAAAAGTATGTTCACACAACTAAAAAGAATGGCATCTACTAAAGACAGCTATCCCTCAAGAGACACAACTTATTTATTATTTATTTATTTATTTATTGAGACATAGTCTTGTAGCATACTTCAGGCTAGCTTTGAACTCCCTATGTAGTTATAGTCCAGGCTGGCCTTGAATTTATGGTAATCCTCATGATTCAGTGCCCCGAGTGTTGGAATCACAGGTGTGTACCACTATGCCCACCTAAATCATTCTTCTAAAAAGAAGACAAATAGAAACCCAAATAGAAACTCTAGAACTGAAAAGTACAATAAATGGAATGGAAAGTTTATTAGAGGTATTGAGCTACAAATCTGAATTGACAGAAAAAAGAAGTAGCAGGCTAGAGACTAAATCAATTGAGATTGTAGAGTCTATTGAAGAGAAAAAAAAAGTACAATGAGAAATAAGCAGAACCCACAACCCATGAAATAGCAGAGAAAAGACAAGTACACACTCAATGGGAATTCTAGAAGGAGACAAAAGAGAGAGGAACAGGAAAGCATCTCAGAAAAATAAAAATTGAATATATATTGATCACAATTTTTTCTACCCTGGAAGAAAAACTAAAAGAAGTGGTACAGACCGAGATGAAAGGACACTGGATGGTAACTTGAATCTACAGGAAGAAATAAAGAGAATCAATAAAGGTAACCAAACAGGTGAACATAAACAATGCATAGCTGCTGTGGTGGCACATGCCTGTAACCCCAGCACTCGAGAGGCTGAGGCAGGAGGATTGCCATCAGTTAGAGGCCAGCCTGAACTACATAGTGAGTCCAGGCCAGCCTGAACTGTATAGACAGACATATACATGTAGTTTTAGTTTCTCTTATATCACTCAAAGGCAAGGCATAAAGCAGTTGTGTTTATGGATTCACAATGTATAAAGATGTAATTTAAATGACAACTATGGCACAAAGTAAGGTAAAGGGAATTGGAAGTATATTAGAGCAAGTGTCTATTGTCTATTGATTCTGAATTAATAGCAGATCTTGTCATAATTATATTAACCAGATTAAACAAGCTAATTAAAAGGCAGAGATTGGCATAAAGGATAAAAAATCCTGATTTAAACCTCAGTTGTTCATGAGAGACATATTTTATGAATATGCTGAATGTAAAAGAATAAAGAAAGATGCACCAGCCAAACAGTAATAAGAAGACTGCTGTGGTCTGTTTATACAAAAAGCACACAGAACAAACTATCAGTTAAAAACTGAAGTGATTTTGCTTCGCAGTGATAACATGTTCACTCTGTCAGGAAGGTATAAAAATTGTAAAATACGTATGAACCTAAAGCAGAGACCCAAAACACATGAAGCAAAAATTGGCATAACTGAAGAATGAGGTCGACAACCCAGCAGTAATAGTTGGAGACTTCACTATCCCACCTTTAATACTGGATAGAGAAAAGGCAGACAATTAACAAGGAGGCGAAGACTTGTGCAGTAGTATCAGCCAACTGGATCTAAAGGACAGGCAGACAACTGCTGACCACAGGGGGCCCCTCTCTACACACACTCGTGCCCCTTACCACAGCAATTTGGGTAGAATTACCTGTTTCCCAGGGCAGATGCCTAGGGCCTGAATTAGGGTAAGTAACCAAAAATACAGATTTACAATGCTTCACCTACCTATGAGACTTATACCCTGCTATTTTAACAGGCGAAAATGACGGGCAGTGTCAGAGAATAAAATTATGACCACTTGGTAACATCTAGAGAGATAGCTGCTATCACAGTGATAGAATATCTATTGCTCTCTGCTCATGTATTATGTGTAGAAATCTCAGATACGCAAGAAATGAAATTTTATTATCATTCACCTTAATTTGTGTTCCTTTCAGTCTACTGATAGCAAAACCAAATTCAGTCAATTTAGAATTTCTCCCTAACCTGGGCTTGCATCTGAAACTTCCAAGGGGCTTGAATGGATTCGCTTTTCTGCTGACCTGATTTTGCAGGAAAATGAGCTGTGTGGCTTCCCGGGAGCCCTGGGCAGGTAGCCTGTGTTGCTGTGGAGTTAGGAGAGCCTCTCGTGGTCTGTCATTCACCATCACGGTGCCAGAGTTGGCCACAGGGAAGCCATGCTGTCTGCTGGCTGCTGGACCATTGGAAATTGGATTCCAATTTACCTGGATTCCCTACGCAGGTTTTTTTTCTGCTCCTACATTTATTGGCCATGGAGAAAATCTGGGCACACTCCCTCCTCCAGGCTTGCTCCTGACTTGCAGACAGGGGTCTCGTATGAGGTCACACTGCCAAGGCTCGGTAAGAGTTTTATCATAAAACATTATTTTCTTGTATGAAAGAAGCATAATTTATCTATTCTCTGGTGTATTTACATGGCATTAATCTTTTTACTTTCCTATTTTATGCTGTCTTGAATATCTTTGCAATAAAAAGCTTCATCCCTAACCATTATTTCTTTAAGAAAAATTCCTAGAAGGGCATTTTATGTGTCAGAGAATCTGCATATTTTAAGGCTTTTCTATTTGTTGCCAAATCACTCTCCAGAAATGTAGCAGTTTACCTCTCACGAGCAGCGCGTAAGAATTCTCACTTGCTCACACCTTAGAAGGTTTAGCGATGAATTAGTACCACGGGTCATGTCCTTGCTGCGCATTTGCGTATAATTTCTGTATGCTGTTCAGGATTCCACAATGAACAATGTGCTCTGATAAGCTGTAACGTGACCTATGGAGAACTGAGGCTATGCTTAAGGTTCTTTCCGGGTAGGAGCCTGGGAAGTTGTACTTTCCCCTTGTCTATTCTCCCCACCTGGCCTCGGTGCCTCATGTTTAAGCTGCTGAACTGGGGGGTTAATTCCCGCAGTGGGAAGAAACCAATCACTGGCCGGATACATAGATGAAGAAAAAAATTAAACGAATGAATTAATGAGTCCAGTGTGATTTCCAAGAGGGAAGTGTTCCACACTTTGGCAACAAGAAATCCATTTCATCCCAAAGATTCTGGGAATGCTTCCTTTCCTGATGCT